>CAUYQV010191627.1:0-26071 GCA_963574575.1 Galagoides demidoff | reverse complement strand
TTTTTTTTTAGACGGAGCCTCAAGCTATCCCCCTGGGTAGAGTGCCATGGCATCACAGCTCATAGCAACCTCCAACTCCTGGGCTCAAGCGAGTCTCCTGCCTCCGCCTCCCAAGTAGCCAGGCACCAAGCCTACCTCTTTTCTTTAGTTCTCTTCAGGTTCTATTATTATTAAGACTATATTCACATACCATAAAATCAATTTGTTTAAAAATGTGTAATTCATGGTTTTTAGTATATTCACAAGGTTGTACAACTGTCATCACCTCTAATTCCAGAACATTTTCATCTCCCCATATAGAAACCTTGTACCCATTAGCAGACACTTATATTTCCCCCTACCTCCATTCCTAGGCAACTACTAATCTGCTCTGTCCCTGTATAGATCTCCTTATTCTGGAAATTTCATATAAATGTAATCATATAATTTGTGGCATTTTGTATCTGGCTTCTTAACAATGTTTTTATGGTTCATGCATGTTGTAGCGTGCATCAGTACTTGATTCATTTTTGTGTCTGAATAATTTTCTATCATGTATGTACCACATTCATTTATCAGTTGATGAACTTTGGGTTGTTTCTATCTTTGGGGCTATTGTAAATAGTGCTGCTGCTATGAACATTTCACATACAAGTTTTTTAGCTGGGGTGGTGTTTTTTCTAAAACAGAGTTTTGCTCTGTTGACTGGGCAAGAGTGCAATGGTGTCATTATAGCTCATTGCAGCTCAAATTCCTGAGCATGAAGAATCCTGCCTCAGCCTCTTGAGTAGCTAGGATTAGGTGCATACCACAATGCCTGCTTAATTTTTCTTATTTTTTGTAGAGATGGAGTCTTGCTCTTTCTCAGACTAGTCTCAAACTCCTGGCTTCAAGCAATCAATTCTCTCACCTCAGCCTCCCAAAGTGCTAAGATTACAGGCATGACCCACAGTATAAGTTTTTGAGTGGGCATATATTTTTGTTTCTCTTGAGTGTATATAGAAGTCGGAATGCTGGGATACATGATAACTTTGTGTTGACCTTTTTAAGGAACTACATGTTTTCCAAAGTGACTACACCAACTTACATTGCTGCCAACATTGTAAGAGGAATCCAACTTTTCCACTGCCAGCATTTTTTTTTAATTATAGCCGTCCTAGAGGCTATAAAATGATATCTCATTGTCGTTCTGATTTATGTTTCCCTAATGTTTAATAATGTTCAGCATTTCTTTGTGTGCTTGTTGCTATTTGTATATCTTCTTTGGAAAAATGTCTTCAGGGGGTGGCGCCTGTGGCTCAAAGGAGTAGGGCGCTGGCCTCATATGCTGGAGGTGGTGGGTGGTGGGTTCAAACCCAGCCCTGGCCAAAAACTGCAAAAAAAAAAAAAAAAAAAAGAAAGAAAGAAAGAAAGAAAAGAAAAATGTCTTCAGACTCTGCCTATTTTTAATTGTGTTGTCTTTTTATTATTGCATTATAAGTTATTTAAATATTCTGGTTACTAGTCCTTTATCAGATTTGCAAATATTTCCTCCCATTCTGTGGATTTAAATTTCTTGAAGCATCCTCTGAAACACTGCTGTGCTACTTTTTAACAAATATTTTAAAATCTTAAACTACATTAAAATATGTAATTGGTGTTTAAATTATGCTTTTAAACTGAAGCATTACAATTTATTTTTCATTTTTAGAGACAGAGTAGAGTATCACCCTCGGTAGAGTGCCATGGCATCACACAGCTCACAGCAACCTCCAACTCCTGGGCTTAGGCGATTCTCTTGCCTCAGCCTCCTGAGTAGCTGGGACTACAGGTGCCTGCCACAACGCCCAGCTATTTTCGTTGTTGTTGCAGTTTGGCCAGGGCCGGGTTTGAACCCACCACCCTCGGCATATGGTGCCGGCGCCCTACCCACTGAGCCACAGGCGCCGCCCCAAGCATTGCAATTTAATAAGCAAACCACTATATGCAGACCAGTTTTAAGGGTTCCAAACTCAAACTTAATCTCTTGAGTTCATTAAGAGACCCCTCATAGTGATAGCTATCATTTTTATAGCATTTATTTGCCAGAGGCTGTTTGGGCACCCTACAGGTGTTAGTTCATCTAATTCTCAAAACAATACTGTGAGATAGAGACTGCTGTTATACTCATTGTACAGATAAGAAGATGGAGACAGAGGGAGGTCAGGTAATGTGCCTGAAGCCAAAGAATAGAGTAAGCAAACATGGGTACTAGATTCCCTGGCTCTTAACCACTTGCTAGACTGACTGACAAGGTGGAATTAAAACGTTTCAAAGAATGCCTGCCTTCTCCATTTGGGGAGGGAATAGTTTTCTCATGGCATCTGCACTGTGGACATTTTTCCTGCCCTTCCCAGTCCAGAAGTAGTAGTGCCCCCCCTTCAGGTGTTTTCATTGCCCACCTACCCTCCAGTCTGGAGCCCATTCGGCTTCAGGACCCCTCCTCCTCCCTATGGGCTTTAACATTTTTTGAAAATACTGCAAAATTGCCTTTGTTTCCTAGATAGAATGGTTCTAAATTCTGGTGGCCAATGAGTGCTGCGGCGCCCGCCGGGATCCAGTGAGGCACAAAGCTGAGAGGTGGGAGGAGTCAGCGGAAGGGCAAAACGGAGCCCCAGCGGCTGTACCTACCTAGTGAGTGCCCTGCAGGCTACCCGGAGCAGAGCCATGAGCTGGACCTGCCCCCGTTGCCAGCAACCCGTTTTCTTTGGTGAGGCCTGGGCTGAGGAGGGGGAGTAAATGGGAGGAGTGTAAGCCTCTGGGTTCCCCAAGGATGCAAGTGTTGGCCACATCGTGGTCTCAGACACCCTTTTCCACCTGTACGGGTGCCGGCGTGTGGTCGCACACCAGTACTTGCTCTGGTTCAATTTCCTCTCCTCCACTGAGAGCTCTGCGGGGGAGTTTGGCGTGGGGGGAGGGGAGACCTGACGTCCCGGAAGACTTTTATGCGTTCAAGGAGCAGTATGGGCCTGGCTGGTTCCCCTAGAGGACTGAGGGGAAAAGAAGGGTGCCCCACGTTTGGCTCCGCTCCTTGCAGCTCCGGTCCACTTTTTTTCCCCATAGCTGAGAAGGTGAGCTCCCTGGGCAAAAACTGGCACCGCTTCTGCCTGAAATGTGAGCGCTGCCACAGTGTCCTGTCTCCTGGCGGGCATGCAGAGGTGAGGCCTGGCCAGGGTGAACAGCCTCGTGTTTGTTGCTGCCTCCCTGGCATCAACCCCCCAAATTCAAGCCTGAAGGCCTACAAAAGGCAACTTCAGCAGCCAACCCCAAGATTACCTGTCAGTGGGCCCATGTCAGCTACCTTTGGAGCCTGAGTTGTAACAGTGGATCCCATGGCTTTGGGGTCTGGGAAGGGAGGCAGGGAACCAAAATTACCTCCTAGCCACTCTTGTCCTTCCTCCCTGACTGCAGTGACAATTCTGGCATGCCAGCCCACCCAACTCTCCCCAACCCCTCAGACCAGGCCAGTGGACAGACACACCTGGCAGGCTGTCTTGGGGGAAGGCCTGTGGGGCATGGCATCTTTTCAATCTGAGTGACCCCTCTCCTCTGCTTATACCTAGCACAACGGGAGGCCATACTGCCACAAGCCATGCTATGGGGCTCTCTTTGGACCCAGGGGTAAGTACCCAGACTAGAAGGGGCCAGGGGGTCACAAGGGGCTAGCTTTGGAGGCGCAAGTCTGACCTCCCCTAATCTCTGCAGGGGTGAACATTGGTGGTGTGGGTGCTTATCTGTACAACTCCCCCACTTCCACTCCTGCCAGCACCACTCCCCTCAGCCCCAGCAGCTTCAGCCCTCCCAGGCCAAGGACGGGCCTCCCGCAAATCAAGAAAAGTAAGTGATGCTGGACCTCAGCTTTTCCTCCTCTTCCTTCTCCCAACCCTTCCCCAGGCTAGAGGAGGGAGCAGGGCCAAGTGACAGCCTCATATATTTTGTTTTGGCAGAGTCTTTTCTATCCATGCCCCTTCCCCTCCTTTTTTAATATTCTTTCATGTCAGCTGCCGAATTAAGAGGTAAATGGGGCAGAGGGCATTGTCACTTCCGTTTTGTAGGTGAGGAAACATCTAGAGAGGGCAAGTGACCTTGTGCAGTCCCACAGCTAGTCAGAGGCAAAGCTTCAGACCTCTCCCAGAGCAGGACCATGGAAGCACTGATTTATGGTGTGAGGGGTCGGTCATTGGAGTGGGGCTAGCTCCTCACATTCTTCAGCTTCTCTCCTTTGGTCCTTGTTCCTTCCTCCCACTCCCTGGAGTGGGCAGTGACACTGGGCTCCTCAACACCTGACACCCCTGCCCTGGCCAGCTCCTATATCAGCTCAGGTTTCCTGAGGATTGAGTTGCTGACAGGGTTGGACTGGTGGGCACCTGAGCCCCTGAGAGGATGAAAAGGGAGCAGGTGGTCCCTAATGCAGAAAGGGATGGGGCAAGAGGTGGGGTCAGAAAGGTCTTACTTCTGAACCTGAGGAAGGCAGACTCATGGCTGCCTGGATGTGGGGCTCTGGGATGGAAAAGGACAGTGCCATGTGCAGTCAGGCTCTTGGTGAACCCTGCTTAGGCCCTGGCCCCCACCTCAGCCCTATCCAGGGCCTTTTCTTCTTAAAGGCCCTCCCCACATGAAGACATTCACTGGGGAGACCTCACTGTGCCCTGGCTGTGGTGAACCTGTATATTTTGGTAAGTGATAATGGAAAGGTTGGGGAGGGGAAACATGGTGGGGAGCAAGGGCCAGGGAGGCAAATCCAAGGCAGCTTGTCTCCCTTCCCTGCCCCTACAATGGAAGAACTACCCCTTCTCTCTACCACCAGCTGAGAAGGTAATGTCTTTGGGCAGAAATTGGCACCGACCCTGTCTGAGGTGCCAGCGTTGCCGGAAGACCTTGACTGCTGGGAGTCATGCGGAAGTGAGCAAGGCAGGGATGGATGGGTAAATGTTGGGTGGAAGGAGGTCGGAGATGGGAAGAGGGCCAGGCTAAGACAGCTCTCTTTCTCTCTGTGTCCCAGCATGATGGAGTCCCCTACTGCCACATCCCCTGCTACGGCTACCTGTTTGGCCCTAAAGGTGGGCAGCCCCACCCCAGACACCAGGTCTAAAGTATGGCACGTACATGGTCTGTAGGGATGTGTGAGCAACTTCCCTGGTGGTCAAACATGTCCCAGGCCCCTTCCATTTCCCTCCAGCTCTAAACCCAACACCCACCAGACCCAAGGCCTTTGGTGATTGGGCTCTCTCTTTCAGGTGTGAACATTGGTGATGTGGGCTGCTACATCTATGACCCAGTGGAGATAAAATCCAAATGAGATGCTCACAGAAGAGGCCACCCTAACGCACCCTAACTGCCATCCTCTTCTGGGTCCAGTGGGAGCTGCAAAATTCTCCAGTCTTACTAGCACATGGGAAGATGAGATCCTGGGGACCTGGACATAGGCTCCATGGTAGGCCAGAAAGTCTAAATTTTCTCTGCCAATTCTTCCCTTTCCCATTCTTATCTGGTGAGAGGACATAGGCCACCCCATTTTGAGGGTGTCCTCCTGGCCCTCCCATACCCTTTCCCCAGCAAATTGTGGAGCTTCGTGGTACTCATAAAACTTGTGTTTATTAAGTCTCAGCATCTCTGCCTTTTCCAATAAAATTTTGGCTCCCATGTCTTCTACTTTTCTTTGAGCATGAGGCCTAGACAGTAGGTTGGAGGATGAGCAATGTAGGGGTGGAGGGAGGCATTGCCCTGCAGAGTGCCTCAGAGGTAGCTGGTCCAGCCCCGGGAACAATGAGGTCTGTCCTCCTGGTCCCCTAGGTCTGGGATTGGAAGCCCCTAGCTGTCCACGGAGTAGACAGCCCTGTTGGTATTAGAAGTCATCATAGGACATTCTTGTCTTTAGCACCATTTCTAGAAGAAACACCTTATTCAGTATCTCATTTGGAGCATGATAACAGATCTTGTGCTAAGGTCTACCACGAGGCTTCATTATCCATTTGGAAGAAGAACAGACTAAGGCCCAGAGAGCGAAAATCACATGCTGAAGATTACATAGCAAATCAGTGATGAAGCCAGGATCAGAACCCAGGGCAAACTCAGTGGATTCCCATCAGGGCTGTTCCCACAGTTCATCACCATTGCCCAAACCTGAGGGATACCTTTGTTTACAGAATCCTCCCCAGCGACGAGAGGGGTAGCCAGAATCTCCAGCAGCCCACTGCATTCTGGGAAGTCACCTGTTCCTGGAAGCCAAATAATCAAGGCTAAATGAGCACAAGAAGGGGCACTGGTGGCAACTCCAGCCCTAGCAGAGATGGCCTCAGGCTCAGTCACAGGCCCTGCCCTTCTGTTCTTCTAGCCCCTGCTGCAGAGCTGTTGTGGCGGGCCTTCTTCCAGTGCCACTCAGTTCTGGACCTGCTTCATAGGCATCTCTTCCTCCTGAAGACTGGATGGGACACTGAAGATGAAGGAGTCATGAGCAATGATGGGGTTTAATCCCTGAGCCAACCACCCCAGCCAGCCCCATTAGGCTCACGGCTCTCCCAGCTCTTGGTATACAAACACAAGTGACTCACATACAAGCATGTGTACATTCCTGGTGTATAAGCATACTTGAGTGTACACACATATACCTCTTCCTGAACATTAAGTATTTATGTACAACACATACGGACTCATGTAAACTTACATGCACACAGTTTACATACGCCAGGTCATCATGTACCCTGAAACACTCAACCTGTATACACACACATACATGCCCCAAGTACACATGTGCAGATGTCTTTCTCTGAATCCTAAGGTGTCAGGTATCTGAGTACCTACATCCACATGCATGTGCTCACATGTACACATAGTCCTGTGCACACACCTCTTTCTCTCCACATCCTGGATGGTCTCTGGCAGTTGTGCCTGCCTTGTCTCTGGCAACAGAAAGGCAGTGCAGGCAGCGAGGAAGGCGATCCCCCCATAAGCAAGCTTGGGCAGTGACAGCCATACTCCATCCAGCAAGCCTGCCAGTGGGGCCAAAGAGCCTCCCAGTCGGCCCACCAGTGAAGTCAGCCCCAAACCTGTCTGTCTGTTCAGGGAAAGAGGATTAAGGAGTCAGGTGGAACTTACACCTACTTAGAGTCATGCCCCAAAGTCTCCCTCCCTGATACCCATTCTCCCCAGACAGCTAGGAAAGCTAGGCTGTCTTTCCATTGGTCTTCCTACCCATTCCTATTCCAGAAACCCCCAAGCCAGCACCCACCAAAGGATGGGGCTCCCATTCTGACAGTACCAATAAAATACCACTGAAAGAGAAGAAGGTCACAAGAAAAGGGAAGGGGAAAGGATAGTGTGGAAGAAAAAAACTACAGGCTCTGCCATGTTGTTAGAGGAAGCTCAAGCCTTTCTAAACATAACCAGGTGCCTAGAAGTCCCCACACACATACACACCAAATATCTAGATGAAAGAACTCTCTTATTTCCAGAGACAACCCTCAAGGTTGGCTCTGTCTCCCAGCCCTGAGGGGACGGGAGTAGGCAGGAGGGGGTTCCTGAGGACTGTCTTCCTCTAAAGGAGGCTAAGAGAGGTTGTCTGATTTGGCTCTGGGTTCCACAGTATGTAAGATAAAAACTTAGCCTTCTTCAAGACTGATGAACACAGATGAGCCTGATTAACTCTGTATTCTGGGTGTGATGTAAAGAATGAATGAGGGATTGGAATGCAGCGTTATGTAGAAGTATTGGTTGAGACAGGAGACTAACAAGCCCTACCCCCTAGGTCAGTTACCTGCTACCCAGGCTTGCCTCACCTCAGCACTGTAGGATACAATTCAGAAGTGAACAGGTAGGCAGTGGTGAAGGCAGCTTCAGAAAAACCTTTCCCCATCACTGCCAGGGCAGTGCTCCAGGACTTCCTCTCTGGAAGGGAAGGGGTAAGCATACGGAGAGGGTTTTGTGGGAGAGCCAAGGGTTTCCTCAAGGGGACATGGAGTATCTTGAGTGGACAAAACTTGAGTGGGCACCTCCCAGAAAAGGTCCTGGGGGAGAGTGGGTGGGGTTCAGGGTGGGTGAGGCCCATGAGCCCCTGCTCACCCGAGGACACCAGCAGTCCAATACCCAAGGCCAGGGTGGTGCCGAACAGTGTTCCAGCCTGTGTGAGGCGGCGTCCAATATGTCGCACGGACAGGTAGACTAACAGCTTTGAGGGCAGCTCCACGGCCCCGAAGAGCAGCTGTGTCTGATACACATTCAGCCCCAGCCCTGACACATCTAGACTCAGGCCGTAATAGGAGAAGTTCACTCCGAACCTGAAAGTAGTGATGCCACTCAAAGGACCTTCCTTCCCATCCCTCTTTGTCTTCTCTTGTCAAGAAGACTTTGCCTTTTAGAGAGATGACTTCTCCCCCTTCAGAGCACACTGCCTAGGACTTTCCCCAATACCAGTAATCCCTCCAGAGCGTGTAGCGTGTGCCAGAGGTCAAAGTGCCTTTACCCTAATCCTTACAGAAGGGACACTGAGACTCAGAGTGTTAAATAAATGAACTGACCAAGTGGCAGAGCCTGAATTTCAACTTAACACTGCTTGCTCCATTTTCTGATCCCCTCCTGCCCTCTACAGTTACACTATCCTCATCTTCACCCATCTTATACTCAGCACCTTCCTGGAGTCAGCTCCTCCCCCATCCCACCAAACCCAAGCCAGCCCCCTCCTTACCACACCACCATGCAGTACAGTGAGATGTGTCGGAGCCTGGGTGTGCGGAACAGGTCTAGGTACGAATGTCGTTGGACCACTCTTTCCCCAGCAGCCACTTTGTTCAGGGCCTGGTGGGGGAGAAAGTGAGGTTGTGACGTCAGAGTTGGCTCTGTGCTCTGTGGTCTCAGCAGGGCACATTGCTCAAGCACTAGCATGAGCTCCTCTCTCTTTCTATCTCCATTCCTTCCCTCTGCAGTGGTTGAGGTGGAGAGAAGGATGAGACCTGAGTGAGGGAGACAGGCCACCACAGCCAGGCAGGATATCCTAAACAGTTTGAAACCCTCCACTTAGGATTGGGGGCTTTTCCTACCATATACTTGTGGGCTTCCTCCCCCCCTACAAACACACATATGTAGGCTCAAACACACATTTACCCTCACCTCCCGGCTCAGGCTGTCCTCACCCACAGGTCGCCCATTGAGCCTGGCACAGCGGAGCAGGTATTTGTGGGCCTCTTCCACATGGCCCTGGGTAAGAAGCCAACGTGCAGACTCAGGCACCCACCTGGGGGATAGGCAGGAGGCCCTTCAGCCAGAACATCAGCATCCTAAGCCACATCTCCCTCCTGGGCACACCACAGGCAATAAAGGTCCAGGCTCTTTCTCAGGCACTCCCTTAGCCTAGATCACTGTCTCCTCTACAACCCTACCACACGTGATGAACTCTTACTTCTTTTAAGGCCCTGCCCCCATCACACATCACCAAAGCAGTCAGCCTCAATTTGTGCTTGACTCTGTCTTTGTTTCTCCGTCTTTAGCTCTCTGTCTCTCACTATATCTATCTCATCTGTCTCTCTGAGTCTCTTTCAGTACTGATCTTGGTCATTCACTTCCTGTCATTGGTTCTTTCCCTGTCTCTCCATCTCTGTCTTTACCTTGTTCTCTGTTTCTCATTATTCCTTGCCATCTCCATTATATTGGTCTCTGTCTCTCTGTGTGTATATCTCTCTATGTGTATCTCTTGGTCACTGATTCTATTTCCTTTTCCTTTATAGCTCGATCTCTGTCTTCAAATCTCAGATTCTGATTAATGCTGTCTTTGGTGTCCCATATCTACCAGTCCCAGTTGCCTGCAGTCCTCACCAGAGGCTGAGGATGCCTGGGGCACAAGGCAGGGTGACAGCCAGCAGAAGCCATCTCCAGTCCCGTATCAGATACCCAACCAGTGCCAGCAACATCACGCCCCCCGACCAGAAGGCGCTGCTCAGGACACCTGCCACGGTACGGTGCTCCACGTCCAGCCACTCCAGCTCTGGGCCAGGGCAGGAGACAGGAAGACAGTGAGGGCCAATTTGGCTCAGTCTCACCCTGACAACTGCCGTCCTCCAACTCTGTAGTCCCTGTCTGTCCCTTGCCTGCCTCACCCAAAGGCATCACGATGATGGTGAAGCCAGCCAGGGCTGAGCCAGTGAGGGTGCGGGTGATGGCAAACATTACATAGCTGACCGAGGCTGCAGATGCCAGGCCCAGCACCAGGGCACTCACGTAGGCCACAAGCAGCAGACGGCGCCGCCCAAACCTGCAAAGGGGTCATGCAGGGTAAGCTTCCTATGGAGGGAGGTTCCAAGATAGAGGTAGACCAGGTCCACACCCCCGCTAGTGGGAAAGGGTCCTCCAACCTATTCCCTGATTGGCCTAATGCCTCACCGCACCTGTCAGACAGATATCCAAAGGCCACAGCCCCCACCAGCACACCAGCGAAGAAGAAGGTGGATGTGGCTCTGTTTAGACCTTTCTGCTCACACACCAGATCCCACTGCAAGGACAGTCAGGAAGCGGCCTCCTATAGGCACCAGCCCCTTTCCAGCTGGCACCAGCCCCTCCTCTTTAGACCCTAGGGCATTCTGAGGTCAACTGTGCCATTCTAGTACCTCCATACCAGATAATAAAGCCCTCAACTATTCACCCCACTGTGGAGAATAGGAGACTTTGCTTCTCCCCAATGCTGCAGCCTCAGCTCTTTCTTGGCTGTGATGGACAGGAATCCTGCTGCCCTCCCCCACCCCCACCAGGAGACTCTGCCTCCTCCCCCACTCCACCCCAGATGGCTTATGTAAATATCAGACCTGGGGCCCAAAAAGAGGTAGGGAGGAAAGGAGGCACTTGGGTTTCTCTTAGTGCAGAAACAGCCTTCTCTCCTCTTTGCCTTAACTCCCTGGAGCTACCTTAGCTCTTTCCTGCCTTAATCACCTCCCAATTAATGCAATTAATGATAATAATAGCAGCTCCTGTGCACGAGCCCCTTACCACCAGCCATGAACTAAGCTAAATGTTTTATATTCATAGATCCTATCTACACATTGGTAAACTGAGACTCTAAAAGGAAACTAATGTATCTAATACCCACACAGTAACCACCCACAGCAATGGCAGGCCCATCCCACTCACGTGTTCTTCACTCAATGGGCTCAAGTACCTCAGTTGCAATGGTGGAGGAGAATTCCGAGTGGTCATACTCCCAGCCCTGAGAGCAGGGCACTGTGGAGGGCTTGCCCTCTGGCTCCTCAGGGTGCCCCTCTCCCCACAACGTGGTATTGGGGAGAGCCTCGGGGTGGGCAAAGCGGAGGCAGGAGCTAAGTGTGCCATCAGGCTCCCGGGGCAGGTGGGCCTCCAGCCATGTGTCCTGGCTGAAGTTAGCAGGGGCTCCAGGCAGGGCACAGCGATGGGCAGGCACAGCAGACAGGAAAATGGGCAGGAGGAAGTGCAAGGGCAGCAGTACTCGGGGCAGTGCCAGCAGCACCAAGTTCCTCAGCTGGAAGGGCCCAAAGCCGCCCACCTGCTCCAGTAGTTCCTCAAAGCCCATGCTGCTCACCCGCCAACTGTCCTGTTATAGCCTCCCTCTGTGTATCCAGCACAGCTCAACCTGCCCACCACATGGACCCTTGGACTCTGGAGGCGGGAGTGGAGGGACTGATCAGTGGACAGCCTGTAGCCAGAATCCAGCCCTCAGGGGCTGGCCCAGGACTGGGCCCTCCCTAGCCACCCAGGGCTCCCAGGACCCCTGCCTGTCTGACCTAGTGCCTGGGGGAAGAGCAGCCATCTCTTCAAAGGTCATTGACTCCATGGCTGTGGAGCTTACACATTAGTGCTTAGGGACTAAATAGGGGAGCCTTGGGCCACCATGAAGAGGTAGCTGGGTGAGGGAGCAGGAGGTGTCAGCAGCACTCCAAATATTCCTAAGAAGAGGAGGTAGCTGGGGTGTGGTACCAGCTCTCCCTGGGTGCCCTTTGTCCTATGAGACCTTAGATGAGCCTTGCCTTTTTGGAGTTGCAACTGTGGCTTGGCTGATAGCCCAGACTTCAGCACTGAAAGTTGGGCCCTTACCAAAAGAAGAGTTCTTTCTGCTGAGCCACGAAGCTTCATCATACCCTGGCTCCGCTGGAGCTAAGCCTTGGCCTAAGGCTTCACCTGGAATCACACTGAGCAGTCTGACTTCTCTGGGGATCCCAGACCCATCACACTCCTGCATTACTTATTTACCCATACATATCATCCCTCCTGTCTGCACCATTTCCCTGTTTTCAGGAGCTTCCCAGATTATCCTTTGGAAGGGAAGGGAGTGAGGGGCTATGCCAAGATCCTGCCATAGGTATTTACAATGCCTACAAACCAAGATTTACTTAATCCAACCTTCCAGCAATATCAGATTTATTCAGTTTGATTCTCCAAACACCATTAATTTAATATAGCTCCCATTTTGAACAGAATGGCAGAGCCATTAATTTAACATAGCTCCCATTTTGAACAGAAAAAATAACTAAAGGCAGGGCAGGTAACTGCTGGGGTCACACAATGACTCAGCAGCAGAGCTGAAGAGAAAACTAGGGTCCCTGCCTTCAACCCAGCAGTCTCGCCTTTGACCCAAGCTGCTAAGCTAGAGATGTCCCAGTGTGCTCCAGGCTGGACTTCCTGAAAAAGCTCTGAAAAGGGTGCTAAATCAGTGGCATGATGTGTGTTAAGGTGAGTGTTGACAGGTGTGGGCCTGAGGATAGTGGTGGACAGCAAGACACAGAGGATGGTGGAGATGATGGCAGGGCTGACGATAGTAAGATATTTGTGGAGCCTCTAGCACAGCCAAGGCATTCTGTACGCACAGAGATGCCTTAGGCCAATCAGTGCCCTTAGGGAGCTCCTGGGAGGGTTTCAGCAAGTTACACAAACCTCCCTGCCTCAACTCTCAGCTCTTTCAGTCCATTCTCCACATACCCATCATAACAAACATTTCAAAACACAGATCTAATAGGGCCACATCCCTGTTTAAAACCCTTCACCTGCTTCCACTGCCTGAGCAGGGGAAGTCCAACTCCTCAGCTTGGTCCATGTGATACTCCCAGGATCTGCTCCTCTCCCCTAGCTGTCCTTAGCCTTCCCCCAAATGCCCCCTCCCTGCCAGGTCTCCAGCCCATTGATCAGCACATCACACCTAGGTATGCTCCCTTGAACAGAGCTAGCCTCCTCCTTATTTACATGGTAGATACCCAGTCCTTCCTACCAGCTCAAGGGGAGACACCTCCTATCCCTCTCACTCTTATTCATGTATGACCCCTGAGACTGCTGGTTGTTCCCTCATTAAGTACCACACAATCATATTATTTATATAAAAGACATAAAACATTTGTTCAGCGCTGGTACTTCAGTGAATAGGGCACCAGCCACATATGCCAAGGCTGGTGGGTTTGAGCCCAGCCTGGGCCTGCTAAACAACAATAACAACTGCAACCAAAAAATAGCCGGGTGTTGTGGCAGGCACCTATAGTCCCAGCTACTTGGGAAGTTGAGGCAGGAGGGTCGTTTGAGCCCAGGAGTTGGAGGTTGCTATGAGCTGCGATGCCACCACACTCTACTCTAAGACATAAAATGTCATAACCTTGTAGCTCCTGAAAGGTAAGTTTTGTGGTCATCTCATCTCCATGACCTATCCAGTGGCTCCACAGGGGAATAATCTGAGGATTTTCCACAGTAAGAACAGCCAGTGAGGTCAACTTCAGGCATTAGTGCCTTTGTTTTCACAATGGGAATTTTTCTCCTGCTTTATGTTAGCTCCTAGGAAACTTAGATCTCTATCTGTGGCCTCTTCTCTTTTCTTTTTTTTTTTTGGAGACAGAGCCTTAAGCTGTAACACTGGGTAGATTGCCGTGGCATCACAGCTCTCAGCAACCTCCAACTCCTGGGCTCAAGCGAGTCTCCTGCCTCCGCCTCCCAAGTAGCTGGGACCACAGGCGCCCGCCACAACACCCGGCCATTTTTTGGTGGCAGCCATCATTGTTGTTTGGCAGGCCCGGGCTGGGGATTCGAACCTGCCACCTTAAGTGTACATGGCTGGTGCCTTAGCCGATTGAGCCACAGGCGCTGCCATCATACAAGTATTTTTAAAAGACTCCTGGATTTAGTAAGAAACAAATGAGATTGGTCAGCGAGGAACCCAGAGATTGATTCTGGTGTGGGAAACTTTTGTGGCAAATAATGTACACTAATATTGTATAGTGTAATTCTGTTTTATAAATTGCATTTTACTCACCTATACATTTGTGTGTCACTACTGAAATTCTGATGAATTCAGAATTCATGATGAATCTTGAGATGGCTCCACCTTTCAAGAAGAAAGGAGCGTACGAATGTGAACAGTGCTTATTTGAAAGCAGAGCCTTAAACAGTGTGCAGTTGAATTGCCCTGCCCTTGAACTTGGGGGAGGGTGCAAAAGTAAGAAATTACTTAAACAGACGCATCTTTCCTAAGAGATCTGATTCTAGAATAATAATGCATTAAAACAACAAAGAAATTAAGGAAAAGAAAAGAAACCTCCGGCCTCCTCTCTTCCTAGAAGAGTCTTTTTATGTCTCAAGAAGACTTCCAACGTAGAGTATTGACTTTACTCAAGTGTTTGTCCGTCATCAGCACTCTAACAGTCTAATTAAAAGAATGCTCTAGAGAAATTATGGATTTTCTCTTCCAACCAACCAACCAGTGAACCAACTAACCAACCAACACTGCCTTCTATCCACTTTGCTTTAGAGTAACACTAATCTTTGACTACTGAGAATAGCTAATGCTCAGACCCACACAAATATCCAGGCATCAGAACTACCATAGAAGGGTCTCTTCTATAGAGCCCTATGGGACTTAAGTCCCCGTATTCTCAGGGAAACTCAAAAAGAGGCTGATTTGCAGAGACCTAGTGATCCCCAAAGGATCAACCAAACTGAAGGCAGAAATCTTCTCTTTTAAAGTACAGGTAGATAATTAATGAAATATAGTCAGCTGTAACATTAAAAATGAAAACCAGATATGCATAATACCTTGTGTGCACAGAATATGATGGAAGAGATACTTCAGAAACAGCATGGAAGATTTAAAACTGGCACAACTATTCTTTTTGAATGGTAGAATTTGTCAGCAGCTTAAAATAAAAAGTTCCTCCTCTTTTGGTCCAGTAATTCTAGTTGGAAAAGTGTATCCTAACCAATCATACATGCACACAGTCTCAGCTGCAAAGTATCAAAAGGAAAAAAATGAGAAATTCTGTAAAATTCAAAAGGGGGGAATTGAGTAGGTAAATTATAGTACATTCGTTTGATAACTATTTTGTAGTCATTAAATAACAGAATTTCAGTAGTGACACACAAACGTATAGGTGAGTAAAATACAATTTATAAAATAGAATGACACTATACAAAATTAGTGTGCATTATTGAGAGCATACATGCCTACCCTAAAATGTGAATGGAATGTATTCAAGTATTTATGACAGTTATCTCCAGATGGTGGCTTTATCATGGTTTTAAAATTTATTTTCCTTTACATCTTTATTTTTCAAATATTTGGATGAAGCATTGACATATCTAACTTAGTATCTAGGCTTCCAAAATTAAACTGTTTCACTCACAGCTGTGTCCTGCAAACAGCTCTTCCTTGGTCACGGGGGATCTTCTGACTGGTCCTGGAATGTTACCTGAGTCACCATTCAGGTGACTATCCCTCAGCCTTAGGTTGGTTGATGAATCTTAATATGGCTCCACCTTTCAAGCAAGATAAAAAAGAAATAAGAGGGATAAAGGAAGGCAGTAAGAGAGAAAGAGAGAGAGAGGGAGAAAGTTGGTCCCTAAAACTGCCTCCCTTTTTGATCATGTCTTAGTGCCAGTTAAAGTAGGTATGTATCTTACAGTATAATCTCCTCTTCTCAAGGTGGGGCAGTGGGTCATGCCTGTAATTCTAGCACTCTGGGAGGCTAAGACAGGTGGATAGCCTGTGCTCAGGGGTTTGAGACCAGCCTGAGCAAGAGTGAGACCTTGTCTCTACTAAAAACAGAAAAAAACTAGCCAGCATTTTGGTGGGCACCTGTGGTCCCAGTTCCTTGGGAGGCTGAGGCAAGAGGGTGGCATAAGCCCAGGAGTTTGAGGTTGCTGGGAGCTGTGATGACTCCAGGGCACTCAAGTGAGACTCTGTCATACACACGCAAAAACCCAAACCCAAACCAAACAAAAATCCTCCTCTCATTTGTCTTTTGTAAACAACTCTAAGAATACAATGAAACCAGAAAGCCTAACCTATTATAATCAGGAAAAATGCTACATTGTACTTTCAAAGAAAGCTGTAGCAAAATAATAACATTTTATGCTTTCTCAATTATAAAAAGATAATTGGACACATTTTATATTCTTGGCATTCTATTGAGCAACATGTGTTTTTTCTCAGAGACATGAAAATTGTCTGCTTTGCTTCTCTCTCTATTTATATAACTCTGGGCAAATAAAGATATTGTTTTAATTGAAGCTTGTGTAAGAGTTTCCTCCTCTGTGTGAGTCTTAATCTTTGAGCAATCCATTCATCATACTTTCTTCGATGAAGTTTTCCTTGATATTAGTCCACATTCATTCAACTGCTTCTCCAAGAATGGTATTTTAGTATTATTATTGGTCTCCCATCCACTGTACTTTGGAAACTCTGGGAATCTACCTGTGGCTTATTAGCAGGAAATGATCTATTATAAGAAATAATCATGGCTAAGCGCCTGTGGCTCAATCGGCTAAGGCACCAGCCATGTACACCTAAGGTGGCGGGTTCGAATCCCCAGCCCAGGCCTGCCAAACAACAATGATGGCTGCAACCAAAAAAAAAAAAAAATGGCCAGGCATTATGGCGGGCGCCTGTGGTCCCAGCTACTTGGGAGGCGGAGGCAGGAGACTCGCTTGAGCCCAGGAGTTGGAGATTGATTTGAGCTGTGATGCCATGGCACTCTACCCAGGGGGATAGCTTGAGGCTCCGTCTCAAAAAAATAAAAAAATAAAAAAATAAAAAAAAATAAAAGAAATAATCATTGAGGGAAAGGATGGAAATAAAGGAAGAGGGATTCGTTTCAATCAAGTATGTCTTTCATGCCTATGAAATGGTAAGCACTGTGCTAGCCTCTGGGAAGCCATAATGGTAATGGTGATTGCTATTCACAGGGAGCTTAAAATACTCTTAGGTTGGATTGCAAGTCATCACGTTAAGATCCTCCTCAGGAAGAATCTGTTTTTATAAATGGTCTGTTCCTTGCAGGCAGACAGGATCACTCTATGCGATGCTGGCAAAATACCTATGGTTGGGTCCCTGTCTTTGTAAATAAACAATTTGTGTCAGTCTAAATCATTGTTTCAGCTCCACTCTTGAGGGCCAAGCTCATGCATCCCTAAAAAAGAAATTCAGTAATAGCCATTGGGAAGGATCAGCCTAGGATCACCTTATAAATGGGAGTCCCAGAGCTCCTCAGGGCATCTCTCTGACCTTACATCTAGGTGAGAGGTTTGATTGAGATTCATGGGAGTCCCTGTTTGGGCGTGGAAAGCCTTGTCTGGACTATGTTTTGGATCCTACTTGACCCTAGACATTGGAAAGAAGCTAGAAAAATTTAAGGGAAACTCTAAAGCATAGGGCCCTATAATGTATGGGGCTCAAGGCAGAAGTCCTTACTTATATAGGTCTAATGTCAGAAAGTAGAAATTTCTATTTTTCTTCCATTTTTCCAATGCCCTGACTCATTTTGTCACATATACTAACTATCCACAGTATCCAAGGCACCAAACATAATAAGTAATGACCTTGGTAATGGAAAATTCCACCTCCCTCCCTAGAGCCTGACGTGCTGTCATTGAATTTCCAGACAGCTTATCATCAGTGACTGGCATATGAGCACACACGTGTTTAAATTTACATTCCAAACCTCTGGACACATCAAGGGAGAGAGATATTAGCACTTGAGTTTATATTTGGACCAGATTACTCCAGTGTTTTTCTTTATCCCTTGACCACTTGCCTGCCTAGGTCATGATGTTGATGAGAGCCCCATGGATTTCTTCTTCCAAATCAAGAGCCTTCAGCAAATTAGGTTTACTGGGCTCTTGCCACCTAAGTAGCACATAGACACTCAGCCAATGAGTAACGGCCATAGGCAGGGGGAGTCCGAGAGGATGAAAGCAGAACTTAGCAAAAAAAAAAAAAAAAAAAAGAAGAAGAAAAGAAGACAGCACAGAACCTAGTGCATGCTTTGTCCCCAATACAGAAACACAAGCCTAAGCCCTATGGAAAGAGGGCTGGCCCAAGCAGAAGGAACCCTTTTTACTAGACATTCAGGGACATAGTAGAGCCTGGCTTTTCCACAGCCCCCAGTTTCATCTTGAGACTTAGCAGCTGGGGAGGCACCAGGAGATTCTTCCCTTAGCACAGAGACCACTGTCCTCAGAGTGAACACTGGAAGGGATGACAGTGGTTGGATCTTGGGGAGCATTGAGGGTGATAGGAATATCAGCAATCCAAAAAAGGGGCCCTAGGGCAGGGGAAGAACAGAGCAGGTTCAGCACAGTTGCTGTGACCGGCCGACGTCAAGATTCTGTTCATATACCAAGTAGACTTCGTATTTAAAATAGATAGAATTTCTCCCTCCACTTTCTGGAAAAAGTATTTCTTAGGAAATGAAAAAGAATTTGGAATTTAGATGATACAGACCTGAATTCAAATTCCAACTCTTTTGATGATGAGTTATATATCTTTAAACAAGTCATTTGGTACTTGGGAAACTTGGTTCTCTCATGTGTAACATAGGTTAATTAAAAGGATTAACATACATCCTACGTGTTTGGTACAAGATTTTTTGTTTTATCAGGCACCCAGTCACCATTGTCTAAGGGCCTACAGTCACCATGTTCTTTCTTTCTTTTTTTTTTTTTTTATTGAATGGTAACTATGTACATTAATGCACTTCTGGGGTATAGTGTGGGGTTTTCACATGCAATCTGAAGTCACCATGTTCTTTCAAGGGTGCTTATGAGAATATAGCCCCCTTCTTCTTAAAAAACGTTGCTGATTCCTTTCCAGTTGCCAGTTATAGTGGTGAATCATTAGATGCAAATGCTTATTCTCCACCACGAGTTGTTGGAGACAGAAAAGTCTTTTTTTCGATGCCCTCTAAAAGCTACAAGGCACAAATGCAGGTCTGTGTGCCAGCAGTTTAGAGGTGAAAGTTTCTACATTCCTCGTGATTGGTTTTGTTAGCACACTCCGCCCCATTGGTGTTAAGGTTTTATAAATAATCAAGACAGGATTGATTTGTTCCATTTCAGCAAACTGTAATGGAAAACAGTCAAGAAATCACTCCTATCATCATTTCTCTCCCCACCCCCCCCAGTCACATTACTCTTTAAAATGGGAATAAGGCTTTTGTATCTTTTCCCAACTAGGTGAAAGATGATTTCATTTCAGCAATCTTCATGGAAGTTATTTCTGGTTTAGTACAAACATGCCAAAATAATGCAGCCGTCTTCACAAAGAGTCCAGTTTGATTTGTCTCTGGCTAACGGGAGACTCAGATGCAGAAAGACCTGACCACAGGCATTATCAGATTTTTATGGTCAGACCTACATGGAATGGAAGGAGACTTGAGGAAAAAAACAGAACATCCAGGGGGCTTAAAAGCTCTTTAGTATTGGTGTTCCAAATCCTTTTCAGAAGAACCCTGGAGATTCCAGACCAGGGCTACCTCTTGGATATGAATAGGGAAAGGGGCAAGAATCTTCAACCAGAGCAGACCTGCTTTTGTAGGTCCTACATATCTGATCAGTCTCATCTACCAATATAGTCTAAAATCCCTTTTGCTGTTTGAATTCCATCTACAACTTTCCAGTTGTTGAGTTTTTGTACCTAAGGCTAAGGAACTCCAGTGGCAGGTCTCCCAAGGTGCCATCTTTGAATGGATGCTCCTTAAATGATCTTTTGGTTCTATTAATCTAGACCAGGCGTCCTCAAACTACGGCCCGTGGGCCACATGCAGCCTGCCTAGGACATTTATCCGGCCCACCAGGTGTTTTTGCCACCACTGCCTGTCCTGCTTAGCGGCTGACTCGTCCCAGGGCCCGTAGTCTGGTCCTTCAATGGTCTGAGGGACAGTGAACTAGCTCCCTGTTTCAAAAGTTTGAGGACCCCTTATCTAGACCTACATATGAGTGTAAACCATATTTGGGTCTATTAATATGTACTAATAAATGAGTATAAACAGGAAATACAGTGATGTGGTGACATGGATTGAAGGCACTTGTCTTACGTGATTCATCCATCCTTAGCATCCCACATAGTTATTTTTCAAAATGTGCCAATGCACACAAAAACAATTTCAAATTTATTTTAACATATTTTTAAAATGTGAAACTACACCTCTGTCTCTGACACAGCATGTTGCTCTTTTCTTCAAGAGTGAAAACATTCACATCGGGATTTAATTTTTTTCCCCTTTTAAATCATAAACAGTCCTGGTACAAGAAACAGTAGTTGTTATTGATTAAAAGTTCATTTGCCTTGCCTGGCTGATGATTGATACTTGGAGGGCACACGAGGGGTGTTGGATTGGGGCTGGGGAATTGGAAGTGGGGCAATTTTGTCACATTACCTGTTCTTAATAAGAGTGTTAGTGTTGGAGGAAATTTGGGTTTGGGGAGAGAGCTTTTTTCACTTCAAATTTTAGTAGATGTTGGTCCAAATTTTTGTTTTATTTCTTGCTGTGCTGGGTTCTCCAGCTTTAAGTACCTGTAGTGCATATGAGCTTGTGACAGGTCCTCTAAATGGGCTTTTAATGGGCTGTGGAATAAAGGCAGCTCTGAGTTCAGGAAATGCATGCATTTTATAGGTGAATATTTTCAAAGCTTCTGTTTGTGAGGGCCAGTTGAGTGGTGCCTTTATATAGGTCCTTCACAGACTCAGGACAGCAATAAAGATTGCCTCTAGAGGCATTAAATAACAAAAAAACAATTTCCTTTGTCCCATGTATGCCTCTAATGTGAAAGGTAATAATTTTTATGGTTAAAAATCTATCTTTCCTTTAGGGAAGATATTTGAGCCCACGAGACAATTACAATTTAAAGAGCATGGCAATCCTGTTCATTAAGTACATTTGTCTACCCATACAGGGATACTGGCAGGCAAGGCAGAGATAAGAAGGAATTTAGCTAGAACTCTTACTCTTCAGTTCTCTCATTTTCCTGCGCTGGGAACATCAGTGACCTTTTAGTTAAGGTGACCAGATATCCTGCTTTTGGTGAGACGGTCCTGATTTTTAACAATTTGCCCTGTGTCCTGTGGCGTTTTTAAAAAGTCCTGATTTTTGGAAAGAATGCACAACAAGCTAGGGAACATCAGGAGAAAGGGAAGGGAATATATGTTTTTGCCATGTGGCTATTTCTCCAGGATATGAGTTTTATATTATTTTTGTTAATTTTATATGTTAAACTTTAATAATAACAAATAATTGTTGAGAACTGATTATCAAGAACTGCTTATCAAAGTTCGCATTGTTGATCAGTTGTTAGAATTCGACGAGAAATACGCCAAAGAATAAAATAATACTATACATAATTTTTAAAAATGTATTATATTTGTAAATTGTACTTATGTTGAAATTAAAAAAATATATATTACAATACTATTTTTGCATTCTATGAAAATTTTTGTTGCTTCATATAGACCAAATTTTTAATTAAGAACCCCCCCCCCCACCCTCCCCTCCAATTAATGGTGTCCCACTCTACCAATGTTAAAATCTGGTCACCTTACTTTTTTTTAATTGTGGTAAACAATGTACCACACACTAGAGAGCCTTGAACTTGTCAGTTAGAACATCTGGAAGTAATAGCAATCTTTGCACAACACCATGGAATATTGACATATTAAATTTAAAATAACAGAATATAAAATATGACACCAGGTTTTATGAGATATTAATAAAGGCAATAAGTAGCAGCACCAAACATTTAAGAAAAAAGTACTCGGAATTGTCTAAGCCTGGAACCACAGGGAAAAAAACAAAGCAATTCTGGTCGATTTGACTATCAGCAGTAAGACCAATGCTTTCTTCTATAAAATACCATAAGCAAAATTAAAAGGAGAAAAAAAGACAAACTGGAAAAAATATTTGCAATATGTATTATAATATGTTGCTACATTTCAAATGCTAAGAGTTTCTACAAATTCAGTAAGTGAAATATTACGTACCCCAATACTAAGGTAGAAAATAGTAGGCAAGAAAAGATGCTAAGCCTTTTAGGAAAGGAGAAATACTGTATCACCAACATGCATGGTGGTAGTTGTTCAATATTATGGCTAATCAAGGGAACAGTGAAATGACAGATGCCAAGCTGTGGGTTGAGGGGCATGGACATAGTCATCTACTGCTGTGTACAGTACAGGTGTCAGAAAAATAATTTGGGGACATGTATCAAAAGGCTTAAAAATGCTTAAATCTTTAATGTAATAAATACCCTATAATTTCATTTCTAGACCTATGCTTTATTACATTAAAGACTTAAATGCTTACATTAAAGATTTAATGATTAAATGCTTTAAATCATTAATCTTTAAATGCTTAAATCTCTAATGTAATAAATACCCTATAATTTCATTTCTAGACCAATGCTGCTCCTTCTTCCCTCATGTAAATGATTTTGTCGACATTCATTATATCACTATTTACAACTGAAAAACTAGAAACGGTCTCATTGTCTAATTCTAAACAACAGGTTCAGGCAGAGATGGCGCAGCACACCGTACTGCACGCTGTGAAGTGTGCCATTATTGTTACTGATATTTCCTTATTGATATCCATTGGTATTCATAACAGTAAATGAAGAATGTTTCTTAAGCATACTATGCTACAATTCTATTTATGTTCAACTACATATGCATAGAAAAAGGGCTGGAGGTTTATATTTCAAGCGTTTGGTGCCCTTGTATCTGGGTGGATAAAATTATTTATTTTGTTTGTTTTTTTAGCCTAAACATTTTTTCCTGGGATGATTATGTGTATCAGATCTAGAAAAGAAAGCAAAATTTATTTTTAAGTTTCATCATTGAGAAACTATCTAAGGAGATCAATTGACGTATCTTGCCAAAGACATATTATTACCTCTAATAAGTACTTTTTTTTTTTCAGTCTTTGGCCAGGGCTGGGTTTGAACCCACCACCTCCAGCATATGGGATGGCGCCATACTCCTTGGAGCCACAGGTGCCACCCATCTAACATGTATTTTTTTTCCCTCTAAATATAACTTCTCTTACAGAGTTTTCCTATATAGAATGTGTTTCACTTATTTTACTCATGGGTCATCTCAGCGGGTGATGACTTTCTTATTCCTCCAAAGGATCATATGGCTTATTTCTGTGTCATAAACTCTCCCAATCACTGGTAATGAAATCAAACCCTTCTAAATTAAGATCTTCGGGAGAAAAAGACCAGTCGATGAATAGCTTTGTATAATTTGAATGTATTTCTGAAGAAATAAATCAGAGTCTTGGCTTTCATCTTACTCCCAGCCTGGAATAGAAGAACGTTAACTCAACCAGCAACATGTTTACAAAAACCAAGAAAAGGGGAAAAAAAAAGAATAAAACTTGAAAATTATAGTGTCTGTATTGAGGATAAATAAATAATTCGGATAAAGGCATTCATTGATCTCAATTTTGAGAATCTGTCCAAAAGAGATTAGGATAGCCTAAATCTGTTTAAAATGAATAAACCTTAAAGAAAAAGAGCAGAAACAATATAAAGATTTGGAATTGGTGAGACCTTGGGTGTTCTTAGATTAGCCTTGCATCCTGCAAGGGTTTCAGCCCCGCATTCTTCATCCTTGAATTCTGCAAGCCATGAAAATATAGATAAAGGCGTTTAATCTTCCTTAGAGGAGACTCAGCCAAAGTAAGGTTGTTATAAAAATTAAATGAAATAAATACATCTTGTATAAGACAATTAATAAATTACAGTTTCCTTCATTTTTAGGAGGCAAGTATGAGGGCAGAGGAGGAGAGAGCAGAAATTCCCCTCTTCTCCAGCTCCCACATTCAGAATTTCAGGCACAGCCCTAGTAGTGTAGTAGGGAAAATATATAGGCGTTTAGAGGGAGGGAAATGGATATATGTTTGAGAGGAGGGAGTGGTTTCAAATAATTTTTTAACATCCATCTGAGAATAAAAACAAAGAAAAATCTATGGTCATAAAGTTAAGTAACAAGTCAGACACTGCAGAGTCCAAGGAAACTTTGGGCCTGGGGCACATAGATTATTCTTTTTGAGAGGAAGCAGTTTGTCCTCTTGCCCTGCCCATGGATGGATTATGGTGAGGGACCTTAGACATGCCAGTTAATGACTACCCCAGTTTTGCTTTTTGTCAAGTGAGAAAACAATACTTTCCTTTTTTTGTTTTATCTACCAGAATGCTACACCCCCCTCCAAAAAATACACACACACACACACACACACACACACATATATATATATAAAATGACCTTTAAGAATGCTTTGAGCTCTAGGGAAGGTAACACTGAAACCCAAAGTCTTGTGGTTGCCATTTTTGGTGCTGTTGAAGGTGTGAGTTTCATCTTGGAACTCCAATCCTGGAGAAAATTCCATCTCAGTTCCAGTTTAAGTGGGAAATGCTTTGAAGGAGATCTGAAATTTTATGAGGTCTTGCAGCCCTGGTGAATGGGTAGGCAGTCTGATGGAAAAAACAGTCTGTGGTGGCAGGGGCTGGGGCTTAGCACTGGGAAAATGGGAACGGACGTGTGGTATGTACCTCATACTGAATGCGGTTTGAGAAAGTTAGTGTGAATTAGGAATATCACGAATGTGAAATACATCCACCACAAGGTCTGCTATTGTGGGCCCAAGTTTGAAATACTAAAGTGTTTCTTTAGGATCAAAGCTTTGGCAGGGTAAGCTCAGCGCAGGGACGAGGTCCAGTCTGGCCAGAAGCAAAGACTCCAGTTTTTCCTCAGGAGACATTCCTCTCAGAAAATGCTGTTGGTTGCTCGAGTATACATGTTCACATTTATTTTGGAATACTTTGTGAAATTTTTTAAATAAAAATAGTTCTACTTTAGCACAGGGCACTAGCTGATAGCTGTTGAGGTTTTGTCCCTGTGTCTCTGCTGTTGTCTCTATCTCTGCTTTTCTCTCTCTCTCTCTCTCTCACACACACACACACACACACAAACCCACATTTACTCTTTGTTGCTTTATCATCACTGCTTTGGGGTGCACACAGTGAATTAGGAAGAGTCTTTTTGAGGCCCATTGGTACTTCCTGCTGTCTGAATATTCTAGAGGGAAGTGATAGAAGTACCCTGGTGAATCTCAGCCCTTTTCTTCTACTCTAAGTCTGGTTGGCTTTATTTAAAGTTGAAACTAAAGCTTCCAGTAATTGAAGAAGGCAAAGAGGACCTGGATAGATAATTGCCTTTTCTGGGCCCTGTGTCTTTCTGCATCTCAGGCCAATGACAGCACGGCCACCTGACTATTTCACATCAGGGCACCCAGTTGGGAAGGACAGCCTCAAATATGCAGGCCATGTGTTCCCTGAATATTGCACCTTCTCAGGAAGTTAGTTTTAGGTTAAGGGCGAAGCAGACAACTTCAAAAGACCCCTGATGGATGCTGAAGATGTCAGGGAACAGATAATATGGGAAATAAAAATTCCTTTTAGATAAAACTCTATCAGCTTCATCTGGGAAGAGCAAAATCCTTTTCTTTGCCACAAACTCACCACCCAGTATGAAGCAAATATCACCCTGATACCCAAAACAGGAAAAGACCCAACAAGAAAAGAAAATTATAGACCAATATCTTTAATGAACATAGATGCAAAGATATTCAATAAGATCCTAGAAAACAGAATCCAGCAACACATAAAACGAATTATTCACCATGACCAAGTGGGTTTTATCCCAGGGTCTCAAGGTTGGTTCAATATATGTAAATCTATGAATATAATACATCACACAAACAAACCAAAGAACAAAGACCATATGATCCATATGATTTTCTCAGTAGACACAGAAAAA
>CAUYQV010191626.1:0-42312 GCA_963574575.1 Galagoides demidoff | reverse complement strand
CATGGGGGGGCAGGGCCAGGAACAGGGCAGGGCAGGGCCTGGCAACAATGCAAACTTTGATAAGCAGTTCTCGATAATCACTTCTCAACAATTATTTGTTATTATTACAGTTTAACATTATAAAATTAACAAAAATAATATAAAAGTCATATCCTGGTGAAATAGCCACATAGCAGCTGAAAACTGTATATTCCCTTCCTGTTCTCCTGCCCTTTGGTGCATTCTTTCCAAAAATCGGGACTTTTTTAAAACGCCGTGGGACACGGGACAAATTGTTTAAAAGCAGGACTGTCCTGCCAAAAGCGGGACGTCTGGTCACCCTAGACAGATGCCCACCTCTCCAGGGACCTCGAGTGGGCAGGATGGTGGGAGCCCAGCTGTGAACCTCAGGGACCTGCCATCCATGCAGAAAATCTCCACTGGCCTCTGTGGGTGAGGGCTTCCTGTGCAGGGTTTATGGCAACACTTGACCTGCAGGATCTAGATGACTGGAGGGAGGGGCTTTGCAAGGGCATCTGTCAGAATCCAGGAAGGACTGGAGGAGTGAACTCTGCCCCTCAAGGCTACAATGGTGAAGCACGAAGGGTCACACCCAGGGCGACTGGGGAAGAGTTAGCAGGAGCTTCAGCCCTCCCCTGCCTGCTGCCTCTGTCCCAGCAGCCTGGAGGGGAGTGCAGGAAGGCCCCTGTGCAAAAGGAGCACCTGCCAGTGAGGAGTCAGGTCCCCTCCAGCCTCACCCTCAGCCCCGCCCAGCCAGGAGTTGAGGGGACTCGAAAATCTCATTCCCTCTCTGAGCCCTGTCTCTCCATCTGGGACCATAAACGCTCATCTTGGGGACTGTAAGTCCTAGAAATGGCCTCTGAATAGGAGTAGCCCAGGGGCATGTAGTGACAAATTAAATAGTAAAATGTTAGCGGTAGGTCCATGACAATGAACCCACTATTTTTATTCTCACCTCCCTTCTAATGGAAGTAAAACTTACACACAGACCCAGAGTCAAGTCTCATCCCCTGAACAAGACAAAGAATTCCCAGCTCCACAGCACCTGCCAGGCATGTCTTCAATTTAAATGAAAATGCCCTGACCATGTCCCTGGCATTTAGTAATCTCCCCAAAGATGTTAGTTTTGTTAAATCCTATTTAGAATAATGAAAGAGTGTAAATAAATTAGCTGAAAATTTTAGCTGGGTGACTTTCTTACCTTGTCTTATTAGATCAGCCCTTCTGGGACCAGCATCCCTATCACCATAGCAGATGGGGGACCAGGGCTTGGGGAGATTGTCACCTGCCAGAGGCCCCTAGTTGGTGGCCCTTGGGTATAATATAGTCCCTGGCATGGCCAGGCTGGACCAAGGGCTGTCCTGAGGCTGCTTCTGGGTGGCGGAACCATTGGAACCCTGCCTCCCCACCCTGTGGCCACCATGCCCGGGGTTCTTGGGGGCTCGCCTCATGTGCCCATCTCCTCGCAGCGCCATCCATCTGTGCAACAACTCCATCCAGAAGCACCTCAAGAACGACAAGGCACGCAGCCCGCTGCTGCCGGGCCACAACATGTGGACGAGCTCGCGCTTCCAGGAGTACTTGCAGAAAAGGGGCCGTGGGGCCATGTGGGGCAGCGTCATCTACCCGGCCATGAAGAGGGCCATCACCCATGCCATGCGTGTGGCCCAGGACCATGTGGAGGCCCGCAAGAACAGCTTCGAGCTCTACGGAGCCGACTTCATCCTTGGCAGGGACTTCAAGCCCTGGCTGATAGAGATCAACTCCAGCCCCACCATGCACCCCTCCACGCCAGTCACCGCGCAGCTGTGTGCCCAGGTGCAGGAGGACACCATCAAGGTGGTGGTGGACCGCAAGCTGGACCGCAACTGTGACACTGGAAACTTTGAGCTCCTGTGGAGACAGGTGAGCACAGCGTCTGCCCTACCTGGGCAGCATGTGGCCCCCTCTCCTGGTGAGTGCGGGGTCCATGTGCTGCAGACATGTGTACTTTGTGATCACTGGGAACAGCACACAGGTGCTGGTGTGGAGAACACTGATCCTGTTCCAGGAGTCGTCAGAACTTGGTCTTGGCTGTTGGGAGGCATGGGGGGCCAAGTGCCCAGCTTGCTCTCCCCCTGGAAAAGCCAGCGGGGGGTGGTGGGGTGGTGGGGGGGCCTTGGTCCAGATACCCTGGCAAGCTGGGGAGCTATGCTCAGCCCCAAGGGTCTGGGGGTCCAGCCTTCCTCTCCTCCTTCCAGCCCCTTCCTCCTGACCAGAGTGAAGTCAAACCCCTCTTGAGGTCTGTCCTAGCCTCCTCCCCACAGGAATTCCCTGGGGGGCTGGGTGGTGGCTTTGTTTCCATCACTGGCCTGTAGGTCCAGTCCCAGCCTGGAGACAGGCTAGGCCTCCCATCACCCGTCTTTGAGGCCGCGGGAGGCTGGCAGAACCTGGGAAGGGCCCATGGGTCCTGGGCTCGTCTCTGAGCCAAGCCGGGTGTCTGGCCCTGGCCCCTCGCGCGGACCACTCCGTCCCCACCACCCGCGACCCCACGCCCCTCCTCTGCCCAGCCTGCCGTGGAGCTGCCACCATTTAGTGGGTCCGACCTCTTCGTGGAAGGCGTGGGCGTGAGGAGGGCCAAGCGGCCGGTGCTGCCCGTCTCCAACTTCAGTTTCTCGGCGCCATTCTCGGACACACGGACAGCGCAGTGCACCTTTGCCACACTGGATGCCGCTCGAGGACCCCAGCGAGCGGTTCCCCTGCAAGACTTGAGGCTGAAGGACCAAAAGGTCCCTCTCTGCGCTTTGCCTGCACCCTTGCAGAGGCCAGCGCCGCCGAGGAGCCGCGTGGTGAAGACAGGCCAGGTTGGGCCTGCCGGGTCGGCAGAGCCCGCCACTACTGACTGTCAGCGCGTAGCCTCTGAGGCCCCGAAAGTCGTTCTTATAAAAGTCCCCGCCGCTCACCCGGACCCTCCCATGCCGAGCACACAGCCCCCAACGTCGGGGGTGCAGAGCACAGCAGTCACGCAGGGGATCCCGCTGCAGCAACTGCCAGCCTCAGGTAACCACACTGCCTCTGCCTCTTTGCCTGGGGCCACCTGTCTCCTCCAGCCGCCCAGCCCAGGAGGCCTGGGGAGGGCTTGGGTCTAGGGACTAGGGCCCCATCCTGGGCCCTGGGTCTCCAGGGAGTGCCCGAAAAGGTGAACCAGCCCTGGGAGTGGAAATGGTGGGTCCTCCATAGGACCTGGTGGGCGACACTTTTGTCTCAGTACCTCTCTGGGTGTGGTGCAGATGGAGAATTTGACACTGTCAGAGCATTCCACAGCCCTGGGGACCTGCATAAGCCAGGTGCCAGCAACTGGTGGGCTCCTGGTTGGGCTTTGCAAGATTCTGAGGGAGCTGACCCATGTATGGCACAGGGAGGTGGCACTATATTCACTTGGAGCTCCCCAGCCACTCGGCCACCAGCAGCAGCCCAGGGTGCATGATCTTGATGAAATGTCACAGGTGGACCCAGCCCGACTTGTTCTTGCTCTGCCCAGGTGCACTCACCCCTGACCTGGGAGAGCTCTGTCTGTGTTTCTCTGTCTCTGTCTCTCTCTCTTCCACTCCAGGAAGGGGCTCCTACTTCTGTCTTTTCCACTGCATCTCTAATACCTGGGACTGTGCCTGGTACACAGCAGGTGTTTAATATTTGAGGGCTCAATATGTCAGGGCTGGGCAATGCCCATGGAGGGCTTTCCTAACCCTGTCCACCTGTTAGCCTCCTGTGTGGGCGCCAGCCAGGTTCTGTTGCTGTGGACAGTGTCTCTGGACCACAGTGTGGCTTTCTGGAGCCCATTCCTGGGAGTCCAAGGTTGGCAGGCACACACGGCCTCAGCGTAACTACGTGCATTCACTACCCTAACATCATACCACAAACAGGGGGACTTCCAACTGTAGAAATTTCTCTCGTACAACCCTGGGGGCCAGAAGTCCAAAATCCAGGTTTTGGCAAGACCGTGCTTCTGAAGGCTGTCAGACAAGGCCTCTTCCATCCCCTGAAAGCTGCTCCCACTCCCAGATTCTTTGGCTTGTGGCCACATCCCTCCAGCCACCGCCTGCATCTTTATGCAGGCATCTTCCGAGTATCTCTATGTCCGGCTCTTTCTTTTTATGGGGACGGCAGTCACTGGATGGGACCCCCCAGCACAGTGTCACCACTGATTACATGTACAGAGACCCTGTCTCCAAGTAAGGTCACTTGGAGATCACTGAACCTCCAACTCACAGGTTCCAGATGGACATGAATTTGGGGGACACCCTGAACCCAGGACATCACCTGTTGCAAGTGCAGCCAGAGGGACATGCTGACTTGCACTTTGCATCATGGGAGTGGCCATTGCTCCTGCTGTTGCCAGCATGCTGTGTCGACAGGCACTCCACTGTTTGTTTTTTGTTTGGTTTGGTTTTTTTTTAGAGACAGAGTCTCACTTTATTGCCCTTGGTGGAGTGCTGTGATGTCACAGCTAACAGCTGACCTTCAACTCCTGGGTTTAGGTGATTCTCTTGCCTCAGCCTCCCAAGTAGCTGGGACCACAGGCACCTGCCACAGGCACTCTACTCTTTGAACAATATGCTTCTTTGCATTCCCCACTTACTAAGGAGATGGCCTATTTTCAGACACCTATTGGCCATTTGAGTCCTCTCTCCTGAAAGTGCCGGCTCTGGTTTTTTGTCAGTTGTCCATAGAATTGCTGGTCTCTTCCTTCTCTCAGGAGTACTTGTCCTGGACCAGCCTTTCGGCTGATCTGTGCTGCACTTTGTGACTTTTCTGTTCCTTCTGTCATGGAGTCTTTGATGTACTGCCGTCTTAACTTTCACAAAGTCAAAGGAATGCACCTTCCTCTCTGTGGCTGGTGATTTTTGCAGACTGCTTATGGGTGTCCTTACTCTGTGGTCATGGAGGTAACCCTCAGTGGTGTCTTCCAAAGCACCATCGCTGCTCTCCACACTCACATGTACACACAGTCTCTTAGAACTGACTTGTGGGTCACATAGTGTGACTGTTCACGTGGGTACTCAACAGGCCCGTGGAAAGTGCCTCCCCACCTTTCGCAGGGCCCCTGCTGCTGCCCACGCAGGTTGTGTCAGGACTCCTGGTCAGCAAGCCGGGCCCCTGCCCCAATGTCCTCACTGCGTTAGCCCAGTAGGACTTTCCAGGCCTCTCAAGGCAAATTCCACGGTCTTGTTTTTCTTCTTTGGAAAAATCTTGGCTGTTTTGACCCCTCCATCCTTCTCTATAAATTATAGAACCATGCTGTCAGGATCCACCAAAAAATTGCCAAAACAAGAAATAAAACTGTTGGAATTTTTATTAAGTTAAAGTCCTATACCAACTGACTTCTTTACAATATCGGGTCTTTCAATACCTCTCTTTGTTTATCCTTTGATGATTCTCAATAATCTCCTATAATTTTCTTTGTAACAATCTCACACTTTTCTGTTAGTTACTCTTATGTGTATTTATTTTATTCTATTACAGATGCTATCTTTTCATCAAAATTGTATTATTTCTATAAATTATGGCTGGCTTATAGAGATGGAATTAATTTTCTAATCCAGTCATCTGACTAAATATTTTTATTTTTGCAGTTTTTGGCCGGGGCTGGGTTTGCTCTGGCATATGGGGCCAGCGCCCTACTCCTTTGAGCCACAGGCTCCACCCCTGCCTAAATATTTTTTATCAATTCTGTTAATTTATTTGAAGATTCATTCAGATTTTTCCCACAATTATATCATCTAATAAATTTTCTTTTTGTTTAGAATCATCAAACCTTTCATTTCTTTTTCTCAGTTTATTGCACCATTTAGGACCTTACTTCATTCATTCACTCATTCATTGTTGTCATTCCTTTGGGTCTCAGCTGCACACAATCCGGCTAAAGATAATTTTTTGCTCATGACATAGTTTCATTGTTTATCCTTGAGGGGCCCACTTTTATTTAGACTATTTAATAGTTTCATAAGAACCTGAAAACCATGCCCTGTACCCCCCTGAACCACCATTCTTAATGCCCATAGACACCATACCTTTGCTTTTTAATTAGTTTTATTATATTTATATATTTAAGAGATTTAAAAAACTTTGGCTATTTTTACTTTTTAAACATTTCTTTTATTTTTAAGATTGACACATCAGTGTCCTGTGTTTTTCCTTTTTTTTTTTTTTTTTGAGACAGAGTCTCACTTTGTCACCCTTGGTAGAGTGCTGTGGCATCATAGCTCACAGCAACCTCAAGCTCTTGGGCTTAAGCAATCCTTTTGCCTCAGCCTCCTGAGTTGCTGGGACTACAGGTGCCCACCACAACACCTGGCTATTTTTTTGATACAGGGTCTCACTCTTGCTCAGGCTGGTCTCGAACCCATGAGCTTAGGCAATCCACCTGCCTCGGCCTCCCCAGTGCTGGGATTACAGGTGTGAACCACCTCGCCTGGCATGTGTTTTTACTTTTTGAGGAGGGCATTGTCCTGTGTATTTTACTTGGGGACTTACATTTTCGCTAAATGTCATATTGTTTCCTTTGTGTGAATGTATCATAATTTGTTCCTCCGTTTTTCTGTGGTTGTACGCGTAGTCTCCAGGTTCTGCTCTCAGGAATGGTGCAGACATTATTCTCTGCCTTTTGTTTTACATTTGCAATACTTGCTTGTGAGTAAACATGCAGGCAGGAATTGGTAGTCCAGGGGATAGATGAATGTTCAGTTTGGGGGGATAACAACAAACTGTTTTCTATAATGCTTGGAACAATTTCTTCTCTCAGAATCTGTAAGAGACTTTATGGATTTGTAGAATCACCAATACCTGAAGTCCTTGGGCTTCCTCATTTTCCCTAGTCATATGGATTTAAAAATACCTTGCTGCAGCCTTTATCTCCCTGGTTAATAGAGTAAGAACCCCACTGACTAGTGGCGCCGGACGTCCCAGCGTGTGCTTGTTGGTTGTGTGGATTTCCTCTTTGTGAAATATTTGTTCATATATTTTGCCCATTTTTCTATGGGGTGATTTGTGATCAGAGTGTCTGTTGTGAGTATCTGCTCCCAGTTTGTAACTTATGTTTTTGGTTTTTCAAAGTTGCCATGGAGTCTAGAGATGGAGTCTGTGTTAGCCTGTCCAGTGTCATCCGTTGGGGAGGCCCCTCCGAGCACCACTTCCGTCCCTGCTGAGTCCCTAACAAGGGCTGAGGGCAACGGCTACACCTTTAACTAAAGCACTTCTCAGTTTTATCTTTTACTGGTTTGAGATGAGGACATGTTTAATACGCCCATCTGAGATCACTTCTTTCTTGCATAGTCATGTTCTGCAGACCTCATCAGGCTCTTCTGAAGCCTCAGCTAAACCAGACTCTTAAGACTGCCATAGGCCACCGAGAGGGATGTAGGACGGGGATACGGCTGGCCAGCAGGGCAGCATCGGGCATTCTTAATTGGGGGTGGGGGGAGTCCTTACAACAGTGTGAGCAGCTGTGCTCACTGTCCTCAGATGCTGTCACCTCCCAGATGCCCACACAGGTCCAGGGTGGTGTGACTCTCCCTGCCCAGACATCTCTTGCCCCATTGAAGTTAACGACCCTTCTGCAATAATCTGCAGGCAGGGCTGGCAGAGCACACACCCAGTCACAAGGGTCACTCTGGAAGGCCAGAGATGTGTCTGCCCACTGGGCATCTGTGGTTCTCCCAGTCCCTATGTGTCCTACCTACCAGGCGTCATTTTTGCTATAAGCACTGTTGCCCACCAAAGTAGTTTCTGTATCCAGGTTACCATGAGAGAGCTAATAAGCCTAATGGTAAATTCTCACACTGGGAAAGGTTCTGCTAACCCTTTACCCAAATGTTCCAGCTGTGCTGCCGCCCTCCTGCCTCCACAGCCTGTCGCCCTACACCTTATCTGTTCTGAATCCCCACAAACCACAGTCTTACCTAGTGTTTTGCCTCCACCTTGAATAGGTTTCCCTGTTTCTGGAGCTACATAGTATTTCCTCACCATGAACTGGCTGGTTCCAAGGCTGAGCTTGGAACCTGAGGCTTGTGTGCTGCCAGGTTTTGCAGCATTTACCTTGCCCGGAGGATCAGTCAGGCTCTGAACTTAAAACACATCTCAGTCACCTGAACTTCAGCTGGGCACGCTTCCTGGCCCTCAGGTGGGTCAGGCCAGTGCCACGTGACCCTCACCCTTAGGCCAGGGGCTGCCCGGGCATGTTTGTTCCCTGAGACCCAGCCAGCCATGACTCATAACCTTTGCTGCAAAGTGCCAGCAGGTGACAGTGGGTCACCTGGCCACGGTGGCCAGAGGACAAGGATCACACTCTGTTTCAGCAGTTCCCCAGCCCTCAGCTTTTCCATGGGCCTTTCAGAGTCAGCTTGTCTGATCAAAAACCCAAACTTCTGGGATTCTGATTGGGATCACCTGGAATCTACAGCGTGCCTTGGGAAGAACTGACCTCTAACTAGGGTCATGATCCACTCCGCTAATCAGGTCTCCATTTTCTTTCCTCAATCATGTGCTGTGGTTTTCCAGGGCAGAGGTCTGACACCTCTTTCATTAGATTTTTTTCCTTGTTATTTGCTGGGTTTTAATAGCCAGTAAATAGTATCTCTTTTTATATTGTATTATGAAGGTATGGCCTACAGGCAGCAAAGACGGATCTTAGGTGGACACCGCTACTGGATTTGGGATGTGTTGTACCTACACGATCACCCAGACCATGTGTGGGACACTCTCACCCCAGAAGTCCCCTTATACCCTTCCTGGTCTATACTGCACTCCAAAGAGATAATCACTGTCTCACTTAAGTCAACATAGGTTTCTTTCAATTATTCTACTTCTTTTTTTTTTTTTTTTGAGACAGAGTCTCACTTTATTGCCCTTGGTAGAGTGCTATGGCGTCATAGCTCACAGCAACCTCCAACTCCTGGGGTTAGGCGATTCTCTTTCCTCAGCCTCCCTAGTAGCTGGGACCACAGGCGCCCACCACAACACTCAGCTATTTTTTTATTGCAGTTTTCCCGGGGCCGGGTTTGAACCTACCACCCTTGGTGTATGGGGCCGGCGCTCTACTCACTGAGCCACAGGTGCTGCCCAATTATTCTGCTTCTCATGAGAGGAATCACTAGGCAAGTTTTTCTGTGTCTGAGACAAGGGCTATCTTGAGTACCAGTTCCACGCTCTCTTCCTGGTGGAGCCGTGTTCCGTGCCTGGGTAGCTGACCTGGAAAGTGGCCTCACTCTCAGTCAGAGCTGTTATAAAGTTGCTCTGATCATCCTTGTACAACTCTTCGTGTGGCTGTACCTAGAAGTGGCATTACTCGGTGGTGACGGGCCCTGAGGTTCCACTTTGGTAGAGATAGTTCCCAAAGCAGTTATGCATTTTGTGCTCCCACCAGCAGTGTGAGTTCTGGTTGATCCACGCTCTGGCCAACACTAGTTAGATGGTTCAGCCTTCTGGTAAGTGTGGGGGCAATTCTTCATGGTTTTAATTAGTGCTTCCCTGATGTCTAGGCACACTGGGTGCTTTTTCAAATGTTTTTTAGCCATTCAGGTAAGTCTTTTTTCCCTTTTAAAGTTAGGCTGTATTTTGGTCATTTATTTGTAGTGGTTTTATGTATTTGGTATGTTTGTTTGTCCGATATCCATATTGGGAATATTTCCTCCCAGTCTGTGTTTCATTTTGCCTTTTTTGCTTTCTTAGTGAAATTCAGTTTACCAATTTTCTCTTTGCTACCTGGTACTATTGGCATCTTGTCTGAAATAACTTTGCCTACTCTGAGGTCACAAATACACTCTTCTATGTCTTCTTCTAGAAGCTTTATAGTTTTGACTTTTCCATTTTGGTCTAGGAGGCATCTTGAATGAATTATTATGAGTGTTGTTGTAAAAGTTATACAAAGTGGGTTGTACCAACCAAATCAGAGTTGAGGGGCTGGGGAAAGAACACTCAGAGCACATTGCATCTACTTCAAAAATTTAATTCTCTATAAGCCCAGGTAGTAAAACAGCCTACTATAATCTTAATTTTTTTTTTTTTTGAGACAAAGCCTCAAGCTATCCCCCTGGGTAGAATGCTGTGGCATCACAGCTCACAGCAACCTCCAACTCCTGGGCTCAAGCAAGTCTCCTGTCTCTGCCTCCCAAGTAGCTGGGACCACAGGCGCCCGCCACAACACCCGGCTATTTTTTGGTTGCAGCCGTCATTGTTGTTTGGTGGGCCTGGGCTGGATTTGAACCCACCACCTTAGGTGTATGTGGCTGGTGCCTTAGCCACGAGCCATAGGCGCTGAGCCCAGCCTACTATAATCTTAAGACCAGTAGCTGCTGAAGTTACCTGCTATGATTCTAAAACTGGTTTGCCACTGTCACTTGCCAATCAGAACTTGCCAGCGCCCCAAGACCTTACTAGTGTCATGAAATTTATTTCCAAACCGTGTGTAGCATTTCTCTTACTGTCGATAGCAAACTCTCAACTTTCTCTTTGTTCTTCCACCATACTGAAGACCACCTCACCTAGTCTGTTTGTGTGCCCCAAATGGCAATTCATGCTTCCCAAGTAAGACATTAGATTTAAAGGTTTGTCTCTATATTTTAAGTTAGTGTGAAGAGATTAGGTCCACTTCATTTTCCTGTGGATGTACAGTTGTTCCAACACCATTACCAAAAAGATCATCCTTCCTTCCACTGAATTGCTTTGGCATCTTTTTCAGAAATACACTCTCTCAAATCAATTCTGATTGCCAGTGCTGTCACCAATCTGTTTACCTGTACTCATGCCGTACTACAGTCCTAATTATTGTAGTTTTGAAATAAGGTTTGTCAATTTCTACAAAAAAAAAAAACTAACCTTGTAGGATTTTTATTTGGATTGCATCACATAAATATCTTAGGGAGTCTCAGCACAGGTAGCTCAGTGGTTGGGGTGCTGGTCACATATACCAGGGTTGGCGGGTTCAAACCTGGCCCGGACCTATTAAATAACGACAACTACAACAACAAAAATAGTGGAGTGTTGTTGTGGGCGCCTGTAGTCCCAGCTACTTGGGAGGTTGAGGCAAGAGAATCGCTTAAGCCCCAGAGTTTGAGGTTGCTGTGAGCTGTGATTCCACAGCACTCTACTGAGGGTGACATAGTGAGACTCTGTCTTAAAAAATACTAATAATAAATAAATAATGTAGGGAGAATTGACATTGAAGTTTCTAATGTCTGCAGATGATATATATCAACAATTGTATATCTTTTAGTTTCTCTAAGCAGTGTTTTCTGCATAGATAAATTTCTTTTTTTTAATGTATTTTATTTTCAGTATTTTTTTTTTGAGACAGAGTCTCACTATGTCACCCTTGGTAGAGTGCAGAGGTGTCACAGCTCACAGCAACCTCAAACTCCTGGGCTCAAGCGATTCTCTTGCTTCACCCTCCCAAGCAACTGGGACTACAGGTGCCCACAACAATGCCCATCTACTTTTGGGGTGCAATTGTCATGGGTGTTTAGCAGGCCTGGGCTAAGCTCCAACCCGCCAGCTTCAGGGTATGTGGCTGGCACCCTACTCACTGAGGTATGGGTGCTGAGCCTGCATAGATAATTTTTGTTGAATTTATTCCCATAGGTTAGGTGCAGTGGCTCACACTTGTAATCCTAGCACTCTGGGAGGCCAAGGTGGGTGGATTGCTTGAGCTCAGTAGTTTGAGACTAGCTTGAACAAGAGAGAGACCCCTTCTCTACTAAAAATAGAAAAAGTGAGGCAAGAGGATCACTTGAACCCAAGAGTTGGAGGTTGCCGTGAGCCATGATGACATCATGGCACTCTACCCAGGATAACAGCTTGAGACTGTCTCAAAAAAAAAAATTATTCCTAGGCATTTGGTATTTTTATAAATGGTATTTGAAATTTTGTTTCCCAGTTGTCTGTGGCTAAAATATAGAAAGTGCAATGGTTTTTGCACATTGACACTGTGTCCCAAAGTGTGGGCAAATCCTGGTTCTGGTAGTTGGTAGATGCCCTCGTATTTCCTACATAACCACTTCACCTGCCGATAGACTCCCTGCTCCTTCCTCCTTCGTGCTCTTCCTGGTTTGTGCCCTCATGCCACACTGCAACGTCCAGGGCCCCCTGCGGAAAGTGGGCAGGGATCCACAGACACATCGTCAGATGTAGGACCTTCTCTGCTGTCCTAATTTGCTAAGAGTTATCTTTCACATTTTGTTTTTAATCATGAATGACAATGAATTTTTGGAGTGTTTTCCCTGCATTTGTTGAGACGGTCCTTTGTGGGTCTTCCTCTATTCCCTTAACGCTGTAAGTGGCGCTGAGTTGCGGCTGTGGAGTCAGCCCTTCATCCCTTCTTAATCTTTGCAGAATCTGTGGTATGCGAGCCGATGTATGTATTTTTACCTCTAACGCTTATTATTTGTGCCTTTCTCCCCATCTTGATCAGTCTTATTGGAGGTGGGGTCTTATTGGAGGCGGAGGACATGATCTCGGGGGCTGGAGGCACGCCCGGGTGGGCAGCGGGGGTGATCTGGAGGACAGAGGGGTGGGCAGCGGGGTGATCTGGAGGACAGCGGGGCCGGGGGTCGCGGCCTGGTGGTCAGCGGGGGTGATTTGGAAGACAGAGGGGCCGGGAAGCGCGGCCCAGGTCGGCAGCGGGGGTGGTCTGGAGGACAGCGGGACCGCGGTTGAGGCCCGGGTGGGCAGCTGGGGTGGTCTGGAAGACAGTGGGGCCTGGGGTCGCGGCCCGAGTGGGTAGCGGGGGTGGCCTGGAGGGCAGCCGGGCCGGGGGGCGGTCCGCAGTGCACTAGACCAAGGGCGCGAGCGGAGCCAGGGCGCGGTCTCAGGACCCCTCTGTTCGCAGGGCTGCCGAGGCCCCGCCGAGCGCCGTGCCTGGTGTGCCACAGCTCGCTGCCGCTGGTCGGGCCCTGCAAGCGCTGCCGCTCCTTCTGCGCTGCGGTCCTGCAGGGCGCCTCCTTTGTGCCACTTGGCAGCGGACAGGGCAACAGCCCGTGGACCCCCTGACGTGAGGACCCGCGTGGGACAAGGACGAGGACCCGGACGAGGCGTGCCTAGGCCCCTGCGGCCTTCGGGCCTGGCTTGTTTGTTTGGAGACCTGCACATAGATGAGGGACCTTGTATACAGAGCTATTTTAGAGAAATTGTGCAATCTTCACCATGGTATTTCTTACCGAGCCCCGCCCTCTCTTGGTGCCTGCAGGCCATGTACCCCAGCCCAACCCCATGCCCCCCATCCCCCCAACCCCTGCCCTGGCCACAGGATGGAGAGGATGAGACCTGGCATCCAGTACACTCCCTCCCCAGGGTAAGGTGCCCCTATCTGTCACTTATCATTTATTCACTCATTTATTCAACAAAAGTCTCCCTGTGCTGCTCCAGTTCTCTGCACCCACGTGGTTCCTTCCAACCTGGTGCTGCGTGGTGGGAGTGAGGGGATGTCCACCCCAGGTTGTGCCCTTTGGATTCAATTGAAGTCGGACTTCTGGGCCCCTTGGTGGTCAGTAGGCCATGTGGGAGACCCAAGCATGGAGAGATACCCCAAGACCTCCTTGGGCTCAGGCTGGGGTGCTCCCAGTTGCTGGAGCCTGCACAAGACAAGGGGGGCTGCCAAGGAGTCCCCAGGGCCAGGGCCAGGTCTTTGTGGACATTGGGAATGTTCAAATCCTCCAGCCCTCAAAGACAGCTAGGACCCCCCATGGCTACCAACTAGACAGGGTGGCAAGGGGCAGGAGTGAGGGGGCCCAGCTCCACCATCTTTCCCTGGGCCTGAGACCAGCACCAGCCCCTCTCCCCTGCATGGTTCTTGTGGCCACTTCATTGTGGTACTGGCATAGCACATTTGAGATGACAGGTATGTCACCTGGTAGGTAGGCCTGATTGGGAAAGGCCACAAAGAGGGGCTCAGAGTGTGAGTGGGCCCACTGGGCGTCTGTTCTTCTCACCACTCCTGTGGGGCATGCCCATGAAAATCATTTTGGAGATCTCTGCCACAGACACAGCACTCCCCATTTGCCATTTGTCAATAGGAAGGTACTTTTGTGGCACTTGCCAGAGGCCTCAAGTTCAGGCTGGTGAAGTGAGGTGGAGGTGCCTATCTCAGGGCCTGGGCCAGCCTGGGACCATGGGAGGGCCAGAGTCTGCCTTCTTGGGCCACCTGCAGGCATCCCAGCCTGCTGTACTGTCCGGTGTGGAGGCTGGCATTGGGTGCTTGGTCTCCAGGGCCCTGGGGCCATAGGTACACTACTCACTGACAGGGTAGGGTACACAGGGCCCAGTAGTGACCACAGGCATCCCAGCCCAAAAGCACTCTAGACCAGGTAGGGCAGGGCCAGGTCTTTGTGGACATTGGGAGTGTTCAAATCCTCCAGCCCTCAAAGACAGCTAGGACCCCCCGTGGCTTCAAACTAGACAGGGTGGCAAGGGGCAGGAGTGAGGAGTGCTGGCCCAGGTGGGAGGGAGGCTGGGCAGCTGTTCCTGCATCTAGGTGGGGTGGAGTACTGGTCCACAGTCCTGGGCAACCAGTGAGTTCCTGCTTTGTTTCATGCCCTGGGGCTGATGCCTCATCCACATGCTTCCCAGGCCTATGTCCTCCCCCATCTAGGAGTAATGCTGCCCTGAACACTTGGGATGCTCTATGGGGGTTCCCTGCCCAGGCTCAGCACACCCCGTGGGCCCTTGCTCTCCAGCCAGACACCCCATTCCCTGCCCCCCGGCATGGAAGTGGGCAGGTGCAGGGAGCCTGTGTACTGCTCAGCTGCAGCAGGGTGAGGACTGGACATGAGACTCCGGGCCTGTCCTGGAGGGGAGGATCTGAGGCACCCCCCAAAGCACAACCTGGCTCTTTCCTGGTGCCCTTCATGAGGCTGGCAGAGGCAGGAGGCAAACAGTGCTGCATGAGAAGCTTCAGGTGAGAAAAGGAGCATGGAATGATTCCCTGAGCAGCAGTTAGGCCCAGGTTAACCCATGGGCACTGCAGGACTGGGGAGGGAACCCTGAGGACTTGAGGTGGAGCCTCAAGTCCCAGGAAGGAGCTGTCCCTCAGGGGTTGGGGTGAAGCCAGCAGGTGCAGGTGCCCACCACATTTCCTCTCCTCTCTGTGAGCCCAGTCAGGCTCAACAGGGCAATTGGCTACTGTCCCCCGTTGTCAGGACACATACCTGAGAGATGGGGTGTACACAAGTGGCTCCTTACCCCACAGGCCCAGAGCCAGCCCTGTCCTACCAGCCAGCCCCACAGGGAGCCCTCTTACCTGGGATCCTAATGGCCTCAAAGGCTCAGGACACGTTTCATAGCAGCCTGGAACTCCATGGGGGCTGGCTGGAGTCTTCAAGCCCCGGCGAGTGGGCACGGTCCGGGGGCTGCCCTCTGCCGGTTCACTTAGGCCATGTCTAACAGGAGGCGGAGTATCCCTTGCTGTGGAGCTGAGGCCACTCCTCAGCTCTCTTGTCTATCTCTGGGGCTGAAGCTGCAGGCAGTCTGGATACTCCCTTCTCCTCTGCTCCACAGCCAGATGCCAGCCGGGCCAGCACTTGCCTTTCTCTGCCTGGTCTGGGGCACTTACCGAGGCCTGGCCATCCCCCGCATCTCGGAATGTGGCCTCTCCTGTTCTCAGGTGAGGCCCTGGTTTCTCCACAGCTGGGCACCAGCTGGACGCTCTGCACACAGATGGAGGATGGGGTGGGGGGCATTGCTGAGGCAGGGGTGGCCACAGGAGGCTGCAGATGAAAGTCCCTTGGGGCAGGATGAGCTGGCTCCCAACTCTCCTGTGGCCTGTCCACCTCAGACATCTCTCTAGAAGAGCAGCCGGCAAGCCCTTCTGGGTGTTTGTGGAAGCGTGTTGCACCCTGCAGGGTACTGGGCTCCATGTTGGCATTTGGGCTTGAGTGGACACTGCTGAGGGAATGCTGGCAAGAAGCTCATCCTCAGTCTGGAGGGAGCCGCAGGGGAGGACACAAGGCTGTGAATGGCACCTGGGACTTGCTTCAGGGTGGGTGACTCAGCCTTATGGGAGAAGCCCTTCAGCACCTGCTGCAAGAGTGTACCTGGCACATCCCACGAGCCCCCAGGGCCCAAGCCTGGCCCAGGCACAGTGGGGACACAGGCATGGAAAGAACACAGAAGTGTCACAGGGCTGGGGGCTGCTTACTGAGCACCTGCTGTGTGCACTGTTCCAGTGTGGGGGATAGCAAGGAGCAAGATGTACCTTCCAGAGGCAATGGGTTGGCCACCCTGGGGATACTTAGGGGACACCCAGGCAGCTCCACAGGCCCGGAAAGAGTGTCTGGCAAAGGACTGAGTGAGTGGGTAGAATAGTCAGGTTCAGGGCACGGTGCAGGGCTAGGGGGCAAGAGTGAGGGTCAAGGAAGGGGAAGACTAGAAGAGGCTCCCTTTAAATGGTGGGGGGAACCAGTGGAAGTGGAGCAGATGGCAGGCTCAGGTGGGCAGGGTGGTGGCCTGGGCCCACCCTGCAGTGGACATGAGAGAATGGGAGGGGCAGAACTGAGGATTCCGGGTGGCAGAGATTGAAGGTGAGACCTCAGAGTGTCCTGCCCTTCTGCCCTGATGGAGATGTTTCATGAGTTGGGGAACCTGGAGGCGGGTTTGGAGAGAGGTTTCAGAAGAGGATGTGTGCCCGCAGCATGTGTGATGGGGTCTGCACCTACAGGAGGACCAAGGGGTTAGGGGCTGAGCCCTCAACTCTCAGAGAAAAGAGAGTGAGGGCAGGAGAGGGATACAAGATGAAGGGGAAAGGGAACCTGGAGGAAGTTACTGGAAAGGGCCCCCAGGGCTGCCCCTGCCAAGGACGGAGGGCTGCCTCTGGTCCTGCCCAGGACACTGGAGTGGGGAGGGCAAAGGAGGGGGGAGAGGCGAGGCTGCGCTGAGGAGGCTGGGGGTCAGGGTGAGTGGGAGGGGTAGGTAACCCTGTACCAGGAACCTACCTCGGGGTGTGCTGACCTACCTGGCGCATGAGCAGGAGGGCGGGGGTGGGGTGGGGCAGCGGGCAGCATAGATCCCCCTGTGGGGCGGTCGTGGGTGGCAGGTGGCGCTGCCCGGGGCATAGGGTCGAGGCTCTGGTTGACGCTGCCCCATTCCCTGGCCAGCACCTTGGGTGCCCCACCCCCGCAGACTCTACCCCTGCGCCCCGCCACTGGGAAACCCCAAGAAGCCCAACAGAAATCCCCACGGGTGGGGAGGGGCAGCTGCTCCTCTGTCCCTGCCTGCCCAAAGGTACTCTCTGGCCTGGGGCTTCTGGCGTCCCTGGAGGGGGTACCAGGGGCAGAAGAGACCCAGGGCACTGAAGGACTCCATGGAGGCCTCTCCCGCACCCCAGACCCACGGGGCCACAGCACCACCTGTGTGGGCTTCAGTGCTGAGCGCCCAGCTCCAGGTGCCCAGTGGGCTGGACAGTGTCTGCCCTTCACATGCCCAGCCCACCCTTCTGTCTTCCACTTGCCTGCCAGGGGCTCTTTTTTTCCCCTAAGCTGGTGGGTGTCCAGCAGGCAGAGGGTTCCACAGGTTGTGCTGGGTATCTGGGGCTGATGGGAGGGAGTGAGGGTGGCCAGGGAATCACACCACTGCGCCCTTCTGTTACCCAGGCTAAGCCTGCACCTCTGTGGGCCAGGCAGGGTCTCCTCCCATTGTGCAGGTGGGGTTGGGGGCTGCTCAGACCTGCCCACTTCCCACCCTGGCCTCTAATCAGACCATACTGGACAGAGGACCTAAGATGGGCTCAGCCTCTTCTGCTGGTCAGAACTCCTGGGCCACATCAGGTCAGTGATGGCCTGCTCCTCAGTGGGAGCTGAGCACAGGGCTGGAAGGACCAGGAGGCCTGATCCAGTCTGTGCTCCTATGACTCTGAGAAGGGTACATGTCAGCAATCTCTGGGGAGGTGTTAGGGTGCTTAGAAAGTCCCATGGGTCAGGACAGGAAGACTACATGCAGCCTGGGGCCAGGACTGGATCCAGCAAAGAAAACAGATGTTGGGGGGAACAGCATGAGTCCACATGGAAGTTTCAGCTTAAGATATTAACATTAGGGAAGACAGGGTAAACTCTATAAATCTAAAATTATTCCAAAATTAAAAGTTTATTTAGAAAGAGGAGTAGAGGAAGGACTGAGACTCAAGGGACAGAGATGGACCTGTCTGCTATTTCCTCATGTCTCTACGTGGCTGATCAGAGGTCCAGGATCTCCATCTGCCATCTCCCCCTTAACAGCCTGAGCTGCCTGTGTCCAGAGCAGGTCAGTTCTCTCCCAGGAATGGGGCGACTGATGTTGCCACATGGAATCTGTGCTGACCCCAGGAGGTCAGTGCCCACTGACCACACGGGAAGCCTAGATTCCTATGGCCCACCAGGGACCCTCCTTGGCTCAGCTAGGTAGCCACAGCCCCACCTGGTCACACTGAGTCCCTGTACCCTGCACCCTCAGTTAGCCAGGAGCAGCCACTCCCCATAGACCCTTCTGTCCAGTTGGAGCCTGGTCACAAATCCAAGTCCCTCCATCCTCATGCCTGGTCCCCCTCTTTGGACATTACCTCAGGCAGGCAAGAGTTGAAGTGGGGATAAGAATAAACTGGGGGCTAGGTGAGGTGCTCATGCCTTTAATCCAAGCACTTTGGTAGACTGAGGTGGGAGGATCGCTTGGGCTAGGAGTTTGAGGCTGCAACGAGCATGATAATGTCACTGTACTCTAGTCTGGGTGATAGAGACACTGTCAAGAAAGGAAAAAGAAAAGAAAGGAAGGAAGGAAGGAAAGAAAGGAAAGGAAGAAAAGAAAGAAACCAAGAGCATGGTTTGGAACTAGGCAGGCTTTGCACAGACTCAGTCAAGATCTGCTGAGTGAGTGAACAAGAGTGTGGGGTCAGCCTGAGGTGGGGTCCCAGGGTCATTCACTGAGTGCCATCCATATGCTGGCCCTGTTGGGTTCTTCCAGGCCACCCCCCACCCCAATGCTGAGCATGAGCCAGAGGATGAAGGCAACTGGGGAGTGGGGGCAGGGCTGGCACAGAATGGGGGTGCAACCCATGGTTGGGTAGAGATGGAAGGAGAGGTTGTCCCACTGAGCTCACCCCTCCCTATTCTCTCCCCAGGGCGTTGCCTGCAGGAGCCACATGAACCGTGAGTACATTCAGCCTCTTAGGGTGGGGGTTGGCTCAGGTTCTGGACACTCAAGTGCTGCCCTCCAAGTCTTGGGCCCACGCAGCTCTGAGGCCTACCCAGCCTCCCAGTTCACTTTGTCCACTGGGAAGGCAGGTGTGCCCTGAGCCACCCTGGGCAGCCAGGGTCCCCTCCTAAGCAGGGTGAGCCATGGGTCCACTGGCAGTTCCCAAATCTCCTCACAGAGCCCAGGCAGCACTGTCCAGGCCTGGCACAAGGACAAGGGCACCCTAGCTCCTGGCTGGGAGTGGGCTTGTGGGAGTTTGGAGTTCTGTTTGTTGGACAGTGCAGTGCTTTCCAGAGTGGCTGCACCACCTTATATGACCCAGCAGTGGTGGAAATCCCCGTTTCCTCTTAAGAAACTTTTCCCCCTAATGTAAATGATACCCCAGTGGACTTTTAAAAATCATGTTATTGTCTTTGGAAACATTGTATAAATTTATGCTAAGACCATAATGAGAAAGTTAAAGCATACTCCAAAGCCCCCATGTAGAATCTCTTACACAGCGCTCACAATTTTTAATGAATGTTTTTTATCTGTATGTTTTTTTTTGCAGAATAGTCAGTTGTTTTCACCACCGTAGTGCCGGGAACATAACTTCCAGCTTATTTTTAAACACACAGTTTATTTCCAGCCCCCTCCTGTGTCGGTGCTGATTCGACTCACGGCCGTGCGCCCCTAGTTCCCGTGATTGCATTCCTCTCTGTAGCCCACTTCTTCCCTTCGAGTCTCTGTTTCTCCTTGAAACACGTCTGCTGGGCTTTCTTACAGTAAGACTCTGTGGGTGTCTATTGTGTGCCTTATTTTGAGTAAGGCAAAATATATTAATTTCTAAGCCTTCATGATGAATTTTAGGATCGTGGTTATTTCCATATACTTGTGCCCCAGATAATTCTTGTGTTTCTACCTCACTTGACCTGCACATTCTCCTCTCTCCCTCAACTTTCTGCATACCCTCCTCCCCATTTTGTTAGCTTAATTTGGGACAAGAGCCTATTCTTGTTTTTATACAATTTATTTTATGATAAGCCACTTTTCCTTCTGGCCCTTTTCGCTAGCTCTGTGTATCTCGTCAGCTCCATGCTCGTCATGAAGCCTGCTCCTCTGTAGCCTTGCCTTTTTTTATATTCTCTTTTTGACCCTTTTCTTGGTTGCCTAGAATTGGACTAGAAATCGGCAAAAGATGCAGATTTCTTATCTCTTACATAAAGAGGGTAGTCTTTTTGTTGCCCTCACACATATGAGTGACAACTTAGATGAAGAAAGAATTCTAAAGCACAGTCACTCCTCTTCAGATCACTACATCAAGCTCTGTGGCCGATCCTCCCAGGAGAGGAGATACAGGTTTGGAGACAAAGTCCCCCCTGCCAGCTCGGCGCCTGTGGCTCAAGCGGCTAAGACGCCAGCCACATACACCTGAGGTGGTGGGTTCGAATCCAGCCCGGGCCCGCCAAACAACAATGATGTCTGCAACCAAAAAATAGCCGGGCATTGTGGCAGGTGCCTGTGGTCCCAGCTATTTGGGAGACTGAGGCAGGAGACTCGCTTGAGCCCAGGAGTTAGAGGTTGCTGTGAGCTGTGATGCCAGGGCACTCTACCCAGGGGGATAGCTTGAGGCTCTGTCTAAAAAAAAAAAAAAAAAAAAGTCCCCCCTGCCAATTACCTGGCTTTTTAATCCCTGACCCATTGGGCTTTGTTATGTTTTAAATATTTCAATGTGCACTACTGACAAAGTGGATTTTTGTATATTGATCTTGCATCCTGTAACTTGGCTAAACTTATTTATTAGTTTTAGTACCTTTTTTGTAGATTCCATCAGCTTTTTTTTTTTTTTTTTGGAGACAGAGTCTCACTCTGTCACCTGGGGTGGAGTGCCATGGAGTCATCATGGCTCTAAGCAACCTCAAACTCTTGGGCTCAAGAGATCCTCTTGCTTTAGTTTTTCTGGTTTTAGTAGAGACGGGTCTCTGTCTGGCTCAGGCTGGTCTGGAACTCCTGAGTCTGCTAATCATTTTGTGATGCTGAGTCGGGTGAGGTGGACTGTTAAGCAAAACTGATGGTCTTCAGACTTGACCCTCTCAGACCCCTTAGGAAGTTAATTTTGAGCAAAGAGAAGGTCAGAGTTCATCTTCAACTTCTTCCTTTTAAAACAGAAAGCCTTTTATTTCTTTTTATTGCCTTATTTCATGGACTAGGATCATTAATACAATGTTGAAAAGAAGTAATAAGCATAGAGATCCTTGTCTTGTTCCCAATCCTTGGAAAATCTGTTCCTTCAGGCTTTTTTTTTTCCTAGAACAACTCAGCAAAATAAAATTCCGGTTTGTTGTTGGATGACATGTTTCACACATACATCAAACGAGCCAAAAAATAAATAAATAAACAGCAACTTCATAGACACACACACACACACACAAAAATAAACATTTTATCTTTGGCTTTTTTAAAAAAAATCTTTGGCCTTTTTAATCATCTCCTACAAACCAACTACTTATAGTACAGCTAAGTACATATACAAAAAAAGTTACTGGAATGTTCAGAATAAGATTGTTTTTTGTTGTTATTTTTGCTTTTTTTTTTTTTTACAAGGTTTTTTTTCTCCTTTGAGACTAAAATGAACGTGGTCACACCACAAGTAAAGTCAGAGTCAGAAGTGGGACAGAGACTGCTCTGAAGGCTGGTTTGGTCATCCAAGATCATTAAAAATGGCTGACCCCTAGCAATAAGTACAAAAATATATAATTAAATAAAAAATACAAACAAATTTCCTTTTTAAAGTACTTTTAAGAACAAAAGCACAGGGCCTTGGAAGTTTTGGGTCTTTTTTCCTCCCTTGTTGCAAATTCCCGTGGTTTGGATTAGGTAGTGAAGAACACAGGTCACCTGCAGGTGGCGCTGCCTGCAGTGGGCGGGCGGGCCGGCCTCTCCACTGAAGGTGACCACGTTTAGATTCTGATGGGAAGTGGAGGGTGAATAGGTCACGGTGGCCTTTTTTTTGTTGTTTTTTAATTTAAATTTTCCTTTTTTGCTGTTTAGTCATCCTCCTCAGTCTTCTGCTTCTTGGTATCAACGTCCTCATCATCTTCTGCCAGTTTGCCCATGGTGGCCTCAGCTTTCTCATCACCTTCTTCCTCCCCACCTTCTTCTTCTTCATCTACCTCATTGTCAGCCTCCTGCTCCCCATTTTCCTCATTAGCCTTCCCAGTAGCAGGGGCGTCTCTTCCACTCTCTGCCTCGTCTACAACTTCCTTCTTCTCCTGTAAGTCCCTGGTGGTGATCTTGGAGCTGGTGTCCACCGCTGCGTCTGACGTGGTGGGGCACGTCGGTGATCCGATGCGGGGGGTGGAAGAGAAAGTGAGAGTTGGGGGACCCTGGTGATAAAGCTGCCGGAGTCCGCAGCGGCGGAGATTGCGAGGAGGAGGAAGCCAGGCTGGGAACAATGCAAAGATGGCTTTTCAGAGCTGCCAGTCCATACCTTCAGTCTTAAATATCATGTGGGATGTAGTTTCCGTAGATGGCTTTGTCAAGTTGAAGAAGTTCCTTTCTATGTTTGGTGAGTTTTCATCAGGAATAGATGCTGGATTTTGTCAAAAAAAAATTTTGTGACCATGGAGATGATCTGAAGTATTCTTCTTAATTTGTTAACACAGTGAATTACCATGATTTGGTTTTCTTTTGAGACAGAGTCTAACTCTGTTGCCCTCGGTGAAGTGCTATGCCATCACAGCTCACAGCAACCTCCAACTTGTGGGCTTAAGGGATTCTCTTGCCTCAGCCTCTCAAGTGCCTGGGCACCTGCCACAATGCCCAGCTAGTTTTTCTATTTTGGGTAGAGATGGGGTCTTGCTCTTGCTCAGCCTGGTCTTGAACTCCTGAGCTCAAGTCATCCACGCACTTTGGCCTCCCAGAGTGCGGGGATTACAGGTATGAGACACCATGCCCTGCCCCTGAGGTACTTTTCTCTTATTGTAAGGTCTCTGTCAGGTTTTGGTATCAGAGAATGAATTCCAAAGTATTCTTTCATATTTGATTTTCTGGAATAATCTGTAGAATTGGCATTATTTCTTCCTTAAATATTTGGTTTCACTGGTTTTCCCTGTTGTTGTCTCTGTTTTCCATTTCATTGATTTCTGCACTGGTTTTTATAATTTCCTTTCTTCTGCTTACTTTGGGTCCCATTTGTCCTTCTTATTCTAATTCCTTAAGGTGGAAGCTGAGGTCACTGATTGAAGATTGTTGGTTTTTTTTTCTATTTTGAGAGTTTAGGGTTACAATTTCCCCTAAGGCTCGGCACCTATAACTCAGCGACTAGGGTGCCAACCACATATGCCAGACCTGGCAGGTTGGAATCTATCCTGGGCTTGCGAAACAACAATGACAACTACAACCAAAAAATAGCCAGGCATTATGGCAGGTGCCTGTAGTCCCAGCTACTTGGGAGGCTGAAGCAAGAGAATCGCTTAAGCCCAAGAGTTTGAGGTTGCTGTGAGTTGTGATGCCACAGCACTCTGCCAAGGGCGATAAAGTGAGACTCTGTCTCAAAACAAAAAAACTTTTCCCCTAAATACTGCTTAGAAGAATCTCAAATTTTTTATATGTTGTCTGTTCACTTTAATTCAGTTCAAGGTAGTTTATAATTTCTCTTTTGATTTGTTAGGCAAGACCATAGTGGTGCTCAGCCTAAGATCAGTTATTCTCTCTCACTGAGGCAGGACTCTGCTACTCAGTGATCATGAGGCTTGCAGGCCAGTGTGAGTGTAGGGGGCACTCTCTCAATCGCTTTTGGTGGTATTTTCCTCACATACATGTGCTAATGTATATATTGAACCTTTGCAAAGTGAATAGTCTCCAGACTTCTCTCTCTCCCCCTCTCATGCTCTGTCCTGAAAACCCCAGGAGCTGCCAGGCATGACCTGGGGTTCCCCCTGCTACTGCTTGCTGCACTCACGGGGACCACCTTGTATGTCTCCTGTTTCTCAGGAATCACTGTCTTTTGTTTCCTCCTGTCTACTGTCTGGAAACTATGTATTTTGTCTCAGTCTCCCTGGCTGTTTTGGGCAGGAGGATAAATCTGACCCCTGTGACTATCCTGGCCACAGTGGGGATTATCAGGAGTTATATTTTTCCCCCATAAGCACATTCAGACTCTTAATTACCGTCATGCCTTTGAGCCTGTTTCTGACATCAGGTGCCCCGTCTTAAGTGCAGGCTCCCCTGAGTAACCTGCTGCATGTGTCTTACCAATGGCATGTGGATCCCATGCCTTGGTGGCAGTCTTCCTTTTGTGGAATGGCTGGGTTGCCAGGGCTCTGCAGCTCATGTGGCCCTCCACTCTGAGTCCCACTTGCAAGCCTAACTGACCAAAAGCAGCAGATATTGCTTAGCCCCCAGCGCCCAGAGTGGGACTCGACTCCAGCTGGCCTGTGTCCAGCCAGTCTGCCCCCCATGGCCTTTGCTCTGGCCCTGGTAGCCCATGCCCTGACTGAGGCCTCCAGGGAAAGTCCTGCTGTGAGGATGCAACCTCTTTCCTATGGACAGAGCCCTAGGCTGCAGTGACCTCAGGGTCACGTACAAGTTGTCGCCCATAGGCCCATGTTGCTCATCTTTGAACAGTGGTGACGGGACTTGCCAGTGAGATGGAGGTGGGCTCCTTTGCCCATCTTGCTGGCCAGGTGGGGCAGCACCTTCCCCAGCTCAGATGCAGAATGGTGGGCAGCCTGCTCTCCCAACCTGGTCCCCACACCTGGGGTCCTACAGACATTTCCAGGGGTTTGGGGTGGGCCCCTAGGCCAGGGGGCTGGTTTCCCAATTGTGTTGGGGCCAGACAGTGAGGACCCCTCCCCAAACTGTGCGGCTCTGTCACTAGAGCACCCACAAAGCCCTTCCCAGCATCGGGGAGCCCTGAGTCCTCACCTTTCCCCATCCTAGGTGACATTTTTAACAGCTTCTGCCGGCCGCCCCCCAGATCTATGTCCAGATTAGTCCTGGAGACCCTGACCCTCTCCACGGTGCTGAAGTGTACCCCCCATGATGGCTGTGCTCTACTTCTGCGTGTTCAAGCCTCCCTGACCCTGCATGGTGAGCGATGGCCTTGGGGGTGGCCAGACCAGACTGGACTGGTCTTTGTTGCAACACCAGGAGACCTGGTGGTAGGCACTGGGCTCTTCAATCTAAGCCAACTCCTGGGTGTGGAGGACATGCTGCTGACCACACTTCACAGAGAGGAGGCTGAGGGCAGGGGGTTACACAGCCCTGATGTGCCTTCTGGGCCTCCCTCCCCAGAGCGCTTGCGTGGCCTGGAGGCCTGCTCCACAAGCCTCTACACCCAGGAGACACAGTGCCAGAGTGTGCGCATCCCTAGGGCCTCCCGCCAGCTGCAGGCGAGGCAGCAGGTGAGGCCAGAGTCCAACCAAGACCCAGACCTGCTGGCCCATCCAGAGCTTTGCGACCCAAGTCCTGAGCACTGGGCACACCCCTCCTCCTGCCCCCCAGGCCCTGGGCTTCAGCCATGAAGGCAGAACTGGCCAGGGCACTGGGCAGTGGCCTCTGGGTCCACCCAGCTCACACCTGCACTGTCCAGCTCCAGGTACACTTCAACTGCTTCCAGGTGAGCGTGGCCCAGCACCTCCACATCACCCTGAGGACTATCCCCCACTTCTGTGGGGTCCAGCTCGATCAGCAGTACCTCGTGGAAGGTGGGGTTCCCATATCCAGCCTGGGCACAGCTGCTTTCTGGACCTTAGGGATGGACTGTCTTGGGGCAGACTCACAAATGATAGGGGTCAGGTGCCCATGCTGGACAGCTCCCAGCAAGAGCTTTTGGCTTAATGGAGACATGGGCAGAGACCCAGCTGGAGGGATAGCTCCCAGAAACATAGTGGCCAGGCCCAAACTGAGTGACCAGTGACCGCTGCCCGTGGCATTTGCAGACTGCAGAGAGGAGGACGTGAGGAGGAGTGTGCCTGACTGCTTTGGTGAGTCTCCCTCCTGCGTGGACCACAACCCTCCCCTGGAATTCCCCTAGGCTCCTCCTCCCCTTCTCCCCGCCTTCAGCCACCCTTGGGGAATCCTGATGGGTCCTCAGGTAGGCAACTCTCGACCACCTGAACCAAGTAGTGATCACCATGTCAGGGCTCTCAGGATAGATGGAGCCCTCGTTGGCAATGGCTGGTCCCTGTGTGGCCCCCACTTGCCCCCTCCTGCAGCAGGGAAGCTCCATTACTGGGTAGACCGCAGGCGCAAGGCCATCCTGGCGCAGGTGCCTGCAACCTTCAGGAGCCTTGACTACTACATGCGGCTCTGCCTCAGGTGGTTCACCTGTGAGGACGCCGGCACACCTGTGTTGGTGAGCCCTGTGCACCTGGCACCGGGACCCCACCTACCACCTCCTTCAGCCCACCCCTCCCTTTGGCTCCCACTCCAACTCCTGTCCCTATAGCAGTCCCAAGTGTCCCCATGCCTCCCCAGCTCACCCCCACCTCCCCCTGGCCCTTGGCCCCTTGCCCCCTGCTCCCTCCAACAGGCCCAATCACCGCACTGCTGGCCCTGGTCCCCACCCCTCAGCCCCTTCTCTGTGACAGGTGACTGCCAACAGCTCCTCAAGGACGGTCTCTCTGCCTTACAGCCAGGTGCTGCCCTGCCTGTGCCTGGAGGTTAGTGAAGGTGTAGCCTTGATTAGGGGCATAAGGGGCTGAGCAGCCGCACTGACTCCAGCCCTTCCAACAGGGTTGGGCTGCTGCTCCTGATGCAGTGAGGGTCCAGGTCTGCCCTTTTGAAGACGGCAAGTGCCCTATGGTGCCCGAGGGGATGAAGGAGGAAGTGGGGTGGGACAGCCTGACACCTGGGGGGACAGGCTGGGGGGCAGGTCAGCCTAAGGCTGCACTGCAGAGCTTGTCCCAGGGATGTGCCCCAAAGCCTGTGCACAGAAGTGGGTGTGCACTGTTTGTGTGCATGCCTGCACTGTGTGCACACACAGGTGGTAGCCGGGCTCACATGAAAAAGTCAAGTCTGTGAAGAGGGGCTCCCCAGAGGTGTAGGTATCCCTACTCTTGGCTCTGCTCAGGGACACGTGTTCAGAGACTTGAGCCAGGGTTCAGAGACCCACAGGAGAGCTAACTGCTCCTGACCTCTGGCCTTAGGACCTGAGTGGGTGCTAGGCCCTGTGGACCCTCAGCAGCCAGGGGAGGGCCCAACTGACCTGTGTTTGTGGGAAGGGTCCTTGCAGACACAGAAGTGCTGTGGGATGCCATCCGCTACCACCCGGAAAGCCAGGCACTGAGTTGGGAGCCCGCCTGCCCTGTTAGCGGCCAAGTGAGCTTGTGTTGGCGCCTGGGCCCCGGCGGCCCCTGCCAAGACCTGCAGTACTCCAGTCGCCGGGCACAGGGCACAGTGAGTGCCCCAGCAGGAGTAGGGGTGGGGGTGGATGGCCATGCCCCTGACCTGAACTCTCCTCAGGTGCAGTATCTGCTGGTGGACACCCAGCCCCAACTTTGCCTAAAGGTGAGCCATCTGGTGCAGCTAGTCATGTGCTCTGCCCATGCTGGGGGAGGGGCAAGGAGGCAGTCAGGGGCTGGGGTCAGGGAAGGGGGAGGCTGGGGCCTTTCCCAGCCCTGGAGCCCAGCCTTCTAGATGTCCCTCTGACCCCTCTCTTAGTCTGACACTGGGGAGAGCCCAGGGAGGGAAGACATGTAGGAGCCCTGAAGTCCACCCACTCATCCAAGCCCCCGCCCCCCATTCCCACACCTGCACCCCTTACTCCTCTTTGCAGTTCTCCACCAACCTGGGGTTCTGGGTGAGGTGCCCTTTCCAACAACGTGGCTTCCCAGGTGAACTCTCCTGAGGGACAGAGGTGGCTGGCCTGGGGCAGGAGCTGTGAGTGCAGCAAATACTCACCTTTTGCTCTGCTCAGTGTTGGCCAGGATCACAGGACAACAGGGTGCTGGGCCAGTGAAGGCCCAGAGGGAGCAGGGAGGTGAAGTAGGTGGGTGTCAGGCCCACTGCAGGCAGGAAGGAAAGCAGGTGGGGTGCTAGGCCTGGTGAGGACCTCACTTCTCCACCCCTGCAGCCTGGAAGATGACCATTCAGCCAGTACCCAATTGGGGCCTCCTCCAGGCTGCCTTCTTCTCGTCCAGCCCTGCTCACTTCCAGGCACGCCTATGTCTCCGAGGGAAGTCACAGCTTCTTGCCTGCCAACCAGCACTCCAGGCCAGACCCCTTCCTGCAGCCTCAGTGAGCCGGAGGACACCTGGGCATGGGCAGGACCCTTCACTTCCCCGAAATGCTCAGTGTCATTGGGCCTGTTTGGAGTCTGGGTGGGATCTAGCCCACCTGGTGGGCAAGGATGGAGGGCCAACCCTGCTTTTCAGGTTCAGGTGCAAAAGGTTTAGGGAAAAGAATATGGGATGGCCTGGTCACCCAGCCCCCGTTGCCTGTGACCTGCCCTCCTAGATCCAAGGTGACCCCAGGGCAGACTCTGCAGTCGCCTTCCTGGACATTCCCTGGGAAGAGGCCTGTGCCCCAGGCATCTGTATCCAGGTGGGTGGTACTGCCCTCCCCTCGATCCTCAAACCCCTCCCCCACAGGCCCACAGGGGACACACCCCCCCCCCAGCAGTCTCTCAGGCTTCTCATGCTGCCTGTGCCTGCAGGGCTGGAGGGCTGATGTACATGTCTCCATCCCGCAGCAGTTGTGTGACCTCCCATGCCGTGAGTGCTGGGCACCTGGGGCTATGGGGGAAGGAGGGCAGAGGGCCCACCCTGCCCCAGAGTCAGTCCAGGCTTATATCCCCCTGGGCCACACACCCGGGTCCCAGGTACCCCTCCCTGGCCACCTCCTCCCTGGGTGTCCACCTTCCCTGGCTAGGGCTCTGGTTCTGCCCAGTTTTTTGGGCTATCCTTCCACTCACCCAGCCACTGAGCCCAGGCTCCTGGGACCCAGGGCTTACCAGGGGAGGACTCTTAACCAGTGGACGGAGCTGATCACATCCAGTGTCCTGGATGTGGCTCCCAGTCCAGGAGGGATTGGAGCTGGCACCCCACCTGCAAGCCCAAAAGCTCACCTGGCTTTGGGTGGAGGGTGGGTTGCAGGAGCTACAGAGGCAGGAGAGGTAGAAGGGGCAGGTATGGCCCTCATTCAGGCACCTGGGGCCAGGCCAGGATGCCAGGCCTGTCCAGCTCTGCTGAGCCACAGCAGTTGCAGGACAGCCTGCAGCCTGTACCCTGCTACCTACAAGGACCTCCTGGGGCCTGTGGAGGGACCATAGACTGGTGTCTCCCCTCCTCCAGCAAGGCTTTTAGCCAAGTCTGGATCCCACTCTCCAGCAAAAGTCACCTCCAGCAGATCTCAGGCCAAAGGGTTGGTGGCCACCCCAGGGTCTGGTGCCTGGATCAGAGGTCACCTACTGGTCACTTGACCCTGGAGGCTGACCCCAGCCAACACCAGAGCCCCAGTGCCATGCTGGCAAGTGTCAGGGTCAGAGGGTCAAGGGGCTAGGCCCCACCCAAGTGGGGAATATGAGGGCATGCCTGCTTCCTGGGGCACTGACTGTCCAGGCCTGGGCAGCCTGAGTGGGGCCACAGCATCCTCTTCTGTTCTCACCATTACTGAAGTCCCCCATCCAGTGGGCAGGGCTGGAGGAAGGTGTGTCCCAGGCCAGTTTGTAGGGGGCAGCCTGGGCAGCAGCCCCTCTCTTCAGCTGCTGCCTGGGACAGTGGCCTGAGGACATCTCCTCAAGAACAAGTAGGTGCTGACCACACTGCCAGCAGGGGCAGGACCCCACCTGATGGCTGAGGCCAGGGTCAAACCCCCACCCACAAACACAGCAGCCCTTCCCTTAATCTGAGGTTGAGCAGAATGTGAAGGGCTGGCCCTCCCCAGTCTGCAGAGCCTGCTCTGCCCTTCTCTGCCCTGCCTCAGCTGGGTCCTGGCCTCTCTCCAGATAACTCATGGTCAAAGCCACCAGTTATGGTCCTGAATTCTGCTTCCCCTGAGCTCTGGGGTACAGGCTGTGACCTCTCCTTTCTGTAGCAGAACAGACTGAGACAGCCAGGACCACTCCAGCTTCTGCCCAGAGCACTCACATGTTGGCTGGAGTCTACCTGTCCCTTCACCATCCCTTCGAGGACTCTTCTGAGGACCTCGGGCACTGAGTACCACCTGTGGCACCCACCTCACCTGGACCCCTTCCCAGGGGTCAGGCCAGGGCATATACCTCCCCAGGCCCCAGCAGCTCCTATGGTCCCAGGGCCACCTGCCTGGGCCTTCTGCTCGGATGTGCGGTCCTCTGAAATTTTATACTCACTGAGAGCCACTGAGGCCCACTGAGGCTGTCCATGCTAAAGGACCACAGAGGGACGCTAAGCCCTGCAGTGCCACCTGAGCACCAGCAGAGATGCCTGCAGCTCTGCCCTCCCAGAGGGCACTGGGCCTTTTCCCTCCTGCAATGGTGTCTGCTGCCCCGGGAGACTGGGGGTGCAGGATCACATGTGCCCCCATTAAGTAAACACCACTGCCTCTTCCCTTGAGGTCAGAGATTTCCATCTTGGGGCCGGTGGGGACAGTATCGCTGCTCCCAGGGTTACCTCTTAAGGTGGACAGGGCAGGACTAGGCGGTGATAGCCTCCAGGGATAAAGCTGAGCAGCGGACATGGCAGAGCCTGCCCCCTGCCAGGCTGGACCTGAGAACAGTCCTGAAGTTTGGGGGTGCCAACACCCCTGATGTGTGTGCACACAGGCGTGAGTGTGGTGCTGTGAGTGGGGGTCTGAGCCTGCTCTGGGGCAGGGGCCTTGGGACTCAGGTATGGGAGGCCAGTGTACTTGAATCAGACTTTGCATCAGCTGGGTCAGTATCATTGGGTGTGAGCAGACATCCTGAGCAAGTGTGCCCATACAGAGCAGTGGAGAGGGCTCCCAGGGTGTGCAGGCAGGGAGGCCAGAGAGGAGCATGGAGAGTCTGCCCCAGGTACCCATCGTGGGTGGGAGGCAAGGGGCTTGGCTCAGCTGAGCAAGTCAGTTCCTGCTCCTGACCCCTGGGGCAGCCGGGGACAACCCTGGCAATGCACGAACCCCTGCCCTGTCCCAGGGCTGTTCTGGGAATCCCTGCAGACCTGGAAGTGGGGTGGGGACGACCTGCTGGAGGGTCTCTGGCTGAGCTCCCACTTGCTCAGGTGTAGCCTCCTGAAGACTTTACCATAACCCTGGCCATCCCACAGAGGGGGAAAATCGAGGCCCAAACAGAGGCTATACTCAAACCCTCTCTGCCCCACTGTCCTGCACAGAGGAGGGACTTGCTGACTGGAGGACATAAGTGCGCTGCCACCACGGGGTGGTTGCCCTCAGTGCCAGTTCTGAGACCCATCACCACCTTACCTCCAAGTCAGGATCCTGGGCTACACCCAGGCCCCACAGCAGCAGCCCCTGTCTTGGCTCCTGACCCAGTCCTCCCCTCCATTAACTCTACAGAAACCATGCCCCCTTCCCAGGCCACAGCACCCAGTAGAACAGGGTGAGGAGTGTAGGCCCAGAGTGGGGGGTGGTGGACTAATCGAGGTGTGATGGTAGAGTCACCTGTGCCAGGGCAGGCAGCCTGGTTCACATCTGCACCTGCAGTTTGACCAGGTAAGTCCATGGATGTCTGTGTGTCTCCTTCATTCACCTGCTGGGCATGTGCTGACCACCCACTGGGCCCCTGGGCATCAGCCCAGCTCCTGGAAAGAACAGCACTGGCAAAGACCCCAGGGCCCTGCAGCTGAGGCTCCAAGTCTCTGAGCGTTTCTCAGGTCAGGATTCTCAGCGCTAAAACCAGGACAAGTCCAGGCAGACAAGGGACCGTGGGGCCTGGAGCTGACCTTTGTGGGGGAGACAAACAGCAAACAGGCAACAAAGGCAATGATGAGCACGAAATTGGCCACAGGGAGGTGGAGGCCGTGTGCAGTTTGGGTGTGAAGAATGTGGGGCAGTGGGCGCCTCAGCTGAGGTGACTTGGACAAAGGCTGCCAAGGCAGGTCCTTCACACAGCCTGGTCCCAGCAGCACCTGGAATGGTGGAGGAGCAGAGGGAGGCATCCCAGGTGGGGAGGCGGGTGGACAGCAGGTGGAGAGAAGTGCGGAAGGTGAGACCATGGCCATGGGGTGTAAGCCGCCGTCAGGGACACCGGAGAGCCGGTTTGGGGAAGGCGTGAGCTGGTGTCTGCATATGGCAAGCTTGAGCCATCAGGCAGACATCCATCTCTGCCAAGGCTCACATCTGCTCACTCCCTCAGTGGACAGAACAGATACAGATCCCTGCCCAAGGGAAGGGAAGAGAGGCATAAACACAAAAAGCGGGAAAACTACCTAGGACAGAAGAAGGGCTATTCAGAAAGAAAAAGCAGAGCAGAACAAAGGGGTAGGGTAGTCTCATGGGGTGACGTCTAGGTAAAGACACGAAGGAGGCAGGGAGTGAACACAGACCACTGGGACCAACAATTAAAAAAGCAGGCTCCTGCCAAGACAGTGAATTAAATGGTAGAAAAGAATTAAACAGTATTATTATTGAATAATAATAAAAATTTAAAACATGTGGGGTGTTTGGGATATTATTCCTTCAAATCTTTTTTCTGCGTTTTCCCTTTCTTTGCCTTTCGGAAATCCCAGGACAGGCATGTGGGTGTGCCTGGTGGTGTCTCACAGAGCCCACAGGTCATTCTGTTTTTCTTCACCCTTTTTTCTTTCTGCTCTTTATAGTAGATGATTTCAATTGCCTTATCTTCAAGTTCTCTGATCTCTTCTCCAATCTGACATTGACCCCTTCAGTGAATTATTTTCAGCTAGTCAACTCCGACCTGCATATTTTATTTCCTTCCCTCCCTTCCTTCTTTCCTTCTTTTTTTGAGACAATCTCACTCTGTTGCTCTGGGTAGAGTGCCCTGGTGTCATGACAGCTCACGTAACCTCAAACTCTTGGGCTCAAGCAATCCTCCTGAGTGGCTGGGACTCAGGCATGTGCCACCACACCTGGCCAGTTTTTCTATTTTGGGTAGAGATGGGGTCTCATTCTTGCTCCGCCTGGTCTTGAACTCCTGAGCTCAAACAATCCACCCACCTTGGCCTCCCTGAGTGCTTGAATTTCAGGCATAAGCTGCCGTGCCTGGGCTGCATATTTTCTATTTGTCTCCTTATAGTTTATACATCTTTACTGCATTAGCTCTTTGTTCCCACCGGTTATTTCCTTTAGTTCTATTAGCTTTATGACCATATTTTCTTTTTGCTTATTGAACATGTTTAGGATAGTTAATGTAACATTTTTTGTCTAATAATTCCAATGTCTGGCTCGGCGCCTGTGGCTCAAGCGGCTAAGATGCCAGCCACATACACCTGAGCTGGCAGGTTCGAATCCAGCCCAGGCCCACCAAACAACAATGATGGCTGCAACCAAAAAATAGCTCGGTGTTGTGGTAGGCACCTGTAGTCCCAGCTACTTGGGAGGTGGAGGCAGGAGACTTGCTTGAGCCCAGGAGTTGGAGGTTACTGTGAGCTGTGATGCCACGGCACGCTACCCAGGGCAACAGCTGGCGGCTCTGTCTCCCCGCCCCAAAAAAATTCCAATGTCTGGACATCTTCAGGGATGGTTGCTATGAGGTTCTTTTTTTTCCTGTGAATGTGTCATACTTTCTTATTTTGTTGTATACCTTGTAACATTGTATTGAAAACTGGACATTTTGAATATCTGATATGGTAACCCTGAAAATCAGATTCTCCCCTTCTTCACAAATTGCTGATTTTTGATTGTTAAGAAATATAATAGCCTAATTATCTAGTGACTTTTCCAAACTTGTTTTGCATAATCTGTATTCCTTGTTATGTGGAATCACTGAAGTTTATGTTTTGTTATCTCTGCAACCAGCCAGTGTTTTTTCTTTGTTTGTTTGTTTGAGACAGAGCCCCAAGCTATTGCCCTGGTTAGAGTGTCATGGTGGCACTAAAAATAGAGAATTTTAACAAACTCAAATTTGTTCATCAAAAATATCAACAAAATTGGCAAATCTTCAGCTAGGCTGACTGACAAAAAAAGAGAGAAGACCAGAATTACTAAGATCATGAATAAACTGGGGACATGCTACTGATTTTACAGAAATAAAAAGAATTAAAAAGAATACTATAAAGCAACAAATCGGATAATCTAGTCAGGGGCGTCCAACCTGTGCCTGCAGCCACATGCTGATTTCATGAAGGCTTTTTTTGCTCATCTGTGGTGTCACATATCATGAAAAGTATGCACAAACCTTCGTTTCTAATCAGGTTTGGTAGTGTTTGTGTGTTTAATGTGTGGCCCAAGACAACTCTTTTTCTTCCAACGTGTAGCAGAGAAAAAAAAAAGTTGGACACCGTGACAGATGAAATAGACAAATTCTTAGAAGCACACAAACGGTAGGTGTGGCTCATGTCTGTAGTCCCAGCACTCTGGGAGGCTGAAGCAGGTAGATTTCTTGAGCTCAGGAGATTGAGACCAGCCTGAGCAAGAGTGGGACCCAATCGCTACTAAAAGTAGAAAAACTAGGGCAGCGCCTGTGGCTCAGTGAGTCGTATGCCAGCCCCATATACAGACGGTGGTGGGTTCAAACCCAGCCCCAGCCAAACTGCCACAAACAAAAAAAGCCAGGAGATGTGGCAGGTGCCTGTAGTCCCAGCTACTTGGGAGGCTGATGCAAGAGAATCACCTAAGCCCAAGAGCTGGAGGTTGCTGTGAGCTGTGATGCCAAGGTACTCTACCAAGGGTGACAAAGTGAGACTCTGTCTTTAAAAAATAAAATAAAATAAAATAAAAATAGAAAAACTAGCCAGGTGTTTTGGAGGGTGCCTGTAGTCTCAGCTACTCATAAGGCTGAGGCAGAAGGATCCCTGGAGCCCAGGAGTTTGAGTTTGCTGTGAGCTGTGACACCACAGCACCCTACCCTGTGGTGAAGTAAGACTGTCTTAAAAACAGGAAAAAAAAAAAAAAAGACACAAACTACCAAAATTGACTCAAGAAGAAATAGAAACTCTAAATAGACCTATAACAAATAAGGAAATTTAATTAATAATGAAACAACTCCCAACAAAGAAAAGCTCAAGCTGCATTTATAAACTATGCAAGACATTTAAAGAAAAATTAACAGTTTGGGATTCTCAAACTATTCCAAAATATTAAAGAGGAAGGTACTGCCTTCCTTTGAGGCCAGCACTGCCCTGATACCAAGGCCAGAATAGCATTATAAGAAATAAAATGACAGGTAAATATCCAGTATTCCTTGTGAATATTAATGTAAAAATCTCAATGAAATATTAGCAAACAGCAGTACATTGAAAGGGTTATACACCATGATCTATGAGAGAATTTATTCCAGGAATGTAAGGATGGTTCAACATGCAAAAATCAGTCAATGCAATACATTTATAGAAGAGAAAATAACACATGATCAATTGGTGCCAAAGAAAGCACCTGACAAAATTCAACATCCTTTCATGATAAAAATGCTCAAAAAACTAAGAGTAGAAGCAACTGCTTCAACATGACACTATCCGTGAAAAACCTACAGCTAAAATCATAATAGCAAAGGACTGAAACTTCCCCTAAGATCAGGAGCAAGACAAGGATATTCCCTTTTTTTTCTTTTCTTTCTTTCTTTCTTTCTTTCTTTTCTTTTTTTTTTTTTTTAGACAGAGTCCCACTATATAACCCTTGGTAGAGTACCCTAGCGTCATAGGTCACAGCAACCTCAAACTCTTTGGCTTAAGCAATTCTCTTGCCTCAGCCTTCCAAATAGCTGGGAGTACAGGTGCCCACCACAATGCCCAGCTGTTTTTTGTTGCAGTTGTCATTGTTGTTTTTTGTTTTTTTTTTCTTTTGAGACGGAGTCTCAAGCTATCCACCCGGGTAGAGTGCCATGGCATCACAGCTCACAGCAACCTCCAACTCCTGGGCTCAAGCGAGTCTCCTGCCTCAGCCTCCCAAGCAGCTGGGACCACAGGCGCCCGCCACAACACGTGGCCATTTTCTGGTTGCAGCCATCATTGTTGCCCGGCAGGCCCGGGCTGGGGATTCAAACCCGCCACCTTAGGTGTACGTGGCTGACGCCTTAGCCAATTGAGCCACAGGTGCCGAGCCTGTCATTGTTGTTTTAGCTGGCTCAGGCTGGGTTTGAACCTACCAACTTTGGTGTATGTGGCTAGCACTGTAATCACTGTGCTATGGGCGCTGAGCCAGGTTACCCACTCTCAACACTTTTATCCAATTAGTTCTAAAATTTTTAGCCAGAGCAATTAAATAAGAAAAATAAAGGTATATTCAAATTAGAGAAGAGGAATCAAAATGATCTCTATAAACAGACAACATGATCTTGTTTATAAAAAAATTGTATAATCACAAGAACAGAGAAGCAAGAATCCAATGTACTGAATTCTGACACGAGGACAACTGATGCTAGTACATGGTGGGGGGAGGGGAAATGGGGGAGCAGAGAGAGGGAAGGAGAAGAGGGTGGGGGGGGTCCTGTTGTGTAACACACCTCTTGGGGGAGGGACACAAGTATAAAAGGGACTTTACCTAACAAATGCAAGCAGTGTAACCTGGTTCTTTGTACCCTCAATGAATCCTCAACAATTAAATAAATACATACTTTTCAGAAGGTTGATAGGAGATTTTCCCATACTCCTTAGAAGAATCATTATTAATGGTCGCTATAGATTCATGAAATAAATTCTTTAAATAATAATAAGAAAAAGAAAAGAAAATCCTACAGAATCCACATAAAAATACTTTTAGAGCCAACAAATTTATCAAAGTTTCAAGATACAAAACCAACACAAAAAAGTTACACATCTATACACTACTAATGAATAATCCAAAAAGGAACTAAGAAAACAATTTCAGGGCGGCGTCTGTGGCTCCATGAGTAGGGCGCTGACCCCATGTACCGAGGGTGGTGGGTTCGAACCTGGCCCTGGCCAAACTGCAACAAAAAATAGCGAGGTGTTGTGGTGGGTGCCTGTAGTCCCAGCTACTTGGGAGGTGGAGGCAGGAGAATTGCTTGAGCCCAGGAGTTGGAGGTTGCTGTGATGCCACAGCCCTCTGCCTGGGGTGACAGCTTGAGGCTCTGTCTCAAGAAAAATGAACTTGAATAAATATTTCCACAAAGAATACATGCGAAGATTCTCAACATTATTCATCATTAGGAAACTGAAGATCAAAACCACAATGAGATACCACTTCAAATCCATTGGGATGGATTTTTTTTTTTTTTTGAGACAGAGTCTCTTTCTGTCATCCTCTTTAGAGTGCTGCAGCATCACAGCTCACAGCAACCTCCAACTCTCAGGCTTAAGTGATTCTCTTGCCTCAGCCTCCCATGTAGCTGAGACGACAGGTGCCTGCCACAACGCCCGCCTATTTTTGTTGTTGTTGTTGCAGTTGTCATTGTTGTTTAGCTGGCCCGGGGCCAGGTTCAAACCTGCCAGCCTTGGTATATGTGGCTAGCGCCATAACCACTGTGCTATGGGGGCCGAGCCTGCCTGGCTATTTTTTTAGAGGCAGGTTCATCTGGTTCAGGCTGGTTTCAAACCTGTGAGTTCAGGCAATCCGACCCGCCTCAGCCTCCCAAGCACTAGGATTACAGGTGTGAGCCACTGTATGTGCGTGGTCTTCAGAGTTGGTTTTTATAACAAAAAGTTATAAAATTATTAACAAGCCTAAGGCCATGTAAGACAAAGGTTAAGCCACACCTGCAGGCCACTAATTTACTTAACAGATCACTTGAGTCTACATATATGTCCTGTGGATTGTCCTGATTAACAGCCTTCGGTATCATAACTTAAAAGGTCTCAAGCCTTTAGACAACACTTCATCTCTTTTATTACCAATCAAAGATTCTTTAAATCCATTTACAACTGCTAAGCCCCTGCTTGGAAATGTCCCACCTTTTCAGACCAAACCATTCCACATACTGGTTTATGACTTAAAGTGTAAAACCAAACTATAACCCAACCAGGGTGGCAAGGCATCTTGGGGTTGGCTGTCTGGGTCATGGTCTCACAAACTTGGTTCAGAATAAACCTCGTTGAACTATTTTACAGAGTTCAGATTCTCTTCTGCTGACACTGAAGTTTGGAGGGAGGGAGGTAGATACAGGTCCAATGTGACCCACCTCTTGGCCTGCATCCTTCTCCACCAATGAGGACCAGAGGGCAGGACAGGGTTCCTTCCTGGCAGCCTCAGGCAGCCTTGCACACATGGACCACCTGGCCCCCACTCCCTAGAGGGTATGGAGGTGCTAGCTCCCTCATTTGGGGGTGACCAGGTCTAAACCTGGCCTAATATCACCCCCAGTCTCCCCTTGTATCCCCAAAAGGGTTCATCTCTTTCAATATGAATGACTAGTTGTCCCAATACCATTTCCTGAAAAGGTGATCCCTTCTCCCCTGTGCTGCACATATGCCAAAGATCAACTGGCTGAATGTCTATGTGATTATTTTTGTTCTGTCAATCCACACGTCTATGGCTCTGCCAGCACCACACTGACACGATCACTGTGGCTAAATAAGTATTAAAATCAGATTGTGTGATTCCTACAATTTTTTCTTCTTTTTCAGATTTTAGTCATTCTAAGTCCCCTTGTCCTTCTATATACATTTTTTTTTTTTTTTTGGCCAGGGCTGGGATTGAACCCACCACCTCTGGCATATGGAGCTGGCGCCCTACCCTTTTGAGCCACAGGCACCGCCCCTCTATATACATTTTAGAACCAGTCTACATCTACCAAAAAAAAAAATCTTGCTGGTATTTTGCCTGGGTTTGCATTAAATCTATAGATCACTCTCGGGAAAACTGATATCGTCATTATGTTGCTTTCAATTCCACAAACACAGTAAGTCTTTTCATTTATGTAGTTTTAAAATTATTATTTAAACATCATTTTGTAATTTTCAGCACACAGATTCTGTATCTATTTGGTGAGATTTACACCTAGGCATTTTTTAGAACTATCGTAAATGCCAACTTAAATTGGTTTTTTGCTTTACAATTGTTCATTGTATATGTGCATATGATTGATTTACATGTGTTGACTCTGCATCCTGCAGCCTTGCTAGCCTCACTTGTTGATTCTAGGAGCATTGTATTTTTTTTCCGAATAGATTCCTGGTGATTTTCTACATAGATAAATAATCATGTCTAAAAATCAAGACAAGATGGTTTCATTTATTCCTTTTATTTCTGCTCCTGCCTTTTTGCACTGGCTGGACTTCCTGAACTGTATTGATAAGAACCATGAAGGTGGACATCCTTGCTTTGATCCTGGTCTTAGGGTCAAGGGTGACACACCCAGTCTTTCAGCATTAAGTGTGCTGGCGGTTGTAGGATGTTTGCTGATGCCTTTATCAGGTTGGGGAGGTCTGCTGAATGGAGACATCTGAACGGATGGTTCTTTCCTTGAAAAATGCTGCACCACTTCCTTCCGGCCTCCACAGTTTCTGATAAGAAATCCAGTTATTCAAATAATTTTTCTTCTGTAAGTTATACATCATTTTTCTCTGGCTCCTTTTAAGATTTTTTTGTCCTCAGTTTTTTTAGCAATTCACTAATGGAGTGTCTTGGTATTGATTTCTCTGTTTATGCTGGATGGGATTTGCTCTGCTTCTTAAATATGGTTAAGTTTGTGTCTTCACTAAACTTGGTAAGTTTTCAGCTATCATTTCCTCAGATATCTGTCCACCTTTGAGGTCTTTCCCTCTCCTTCTAAGACTCTTGACTGTCTGCTAAGTTTTTCACAAAATTTTTTCCTCTCTATTGCTCAAATTAATTTCTATGGCTAGACCTTTGAATGCCTTGATTCTTTCCTTTGTTACCCCCATTCTACTATGAATCCAGTGAGGGTTTTTTGTCCAGTTATTATATGTTTTGGTTCTAAACTTTCCCCTTTTTATTCTTTAAGTCTTCCATTTCTTTGCCAAGTCATTCTGTGCTAACATTGTGTCAAGAAATTGCTGGTTCAAGCATGTTAATAACGTCTGCTTTAAAGTCCTTGTCAGGTTTCCAACGTGTGTGTCATCGCACGTTGTGATTTTAGTTTCTATCCTGGAAATTTTGAGTGTTATAAGACTCTGGGTCTTCTCCCCTGTGAAGAACGTGGACATTCCTGTATTAGCCCCCTGTGCCATATGGTCCCAGGTTCCAGAGCCCCTGCTGGCTATTCTACTCAGGGTCGTCCCACGTGTGCACCCCCTAGTGGTCATGCTGAGGCCTGCGTGGAGGCTGGCCTGCTTAGGTGATTCTCCAAGTACTTGAAATGCTAATTAGAATCAGATCCAAACCTGCAGACTAGGGGGTAAACGCAGAAGTTCAAACTTTTAAAGCTTATGAGATCACTTCCCCAACCTGATACTTTCCAATTGCCGGGAGTTCCCTTTTCCTCCAACAGAAACCATCCACTTCTGCATTTGTGACATGTGCAGGGCTGAAGGTCAGGAGGAGACAGAGGGGAAGAGACCTTGAATAAGTGAGTCCAGGAGATTCCAGGGTTCAAAGGCAATATACAGCAATCCATTAAATTTCTACATGTTAGCAATGAACAAGCCACAAAAGAAGTTGAGAAAACAATTTTATTCACAACAGCTCTAAAAAAATAGTAAAATACCTAGGAATAAATTTAACAAAAATAGTGCAAGACTGGTACACTTAAAACTGTACAACATTGGGTGGCGCCCATGGCTCAGTGGCTAGGGCGTGGGCCACATACACCAAGGCTGGTGGGTTTGAACCCGGCCAGGGCCAGCTAAAACAACAATGACAACTGCAACAACAACAAAAAATAGCTGGGCATTGTGTTGGGCACCTGTGGTCCCAGATACTTAGGAGGCTGGGGCAAGAGAATCGCTTAACGAACCCCAAGAGTTTGAGGTTGCTGTGAGCTGTAACACTGCGGCACTCTACCCAGTGTGCAGCTTGAGACTCTGTCTCAAAACTGTACATTTCTAAGAGATAATGAAAAATATCTAAACGAGTGGAGAGACATTTGATGCTGATGAATTGGAAGACTCAATAGCGTTAAGATGGAAATACTCCCCAAACTGGTTTATAAGTTGAATGCAGTCCCTATTGAAATGCAAACAAGCCTTTTTTTTGTGAATAAATCAGTAATCTGATTATAAAATTTATATGGAAAGCAGGCTAAGTGCTGTGGTTCATGCCTATGATCCCAGCACTTTGGAAGGCCAAGGCAGGAAGATTGCTTGGAACCAGGCGTTCAAGGTTATAGCAAGCTATGCTCACACTATTGAACTCCAGCCTAGGCAACAGAGCAAGCCCCTGTCAAAAAAGAAAAAAGGAAATAAAAAGGAGATACAAAGGATGATGTTAACTTAAAAAAAAATTAATGAGGGGGCAGCTCCTGTGGCTCAAGGGAGTAGGGCGCCAGCCCCACAAGCCAGAGGTGGTGGGTTCAAACTCAGCCCCAGCCAAAAACTGCAAAAAAAAAAAAAAAAAAAAAAAAATTAATGAGGTTCATACTTTGGAAAAGGAGAGCTTATTTCTCATAAAGGGTAGCAGTCTATTGGGCAGCCGTTCTGACTGGCTGGGAAGCAGAGCCCTGGCCAGAAGGGACAAAAAGGAACAGGATTTTATAGTCAAATATATAATTCAACAAGCTGTAGGAGTCATGAATATATCCATGAGGGGAAATCACACGCGTGTGATCATGCTGTATCTCCACTGACCCGTCATGGCTGGGAACTTCATTTTAAGGTGTTTCTGGGGCCCCCTTTGCCAAAGGGGGTTCATTCTGTTAGTAGAGGGTTTAGGATTTTATTTTAGTTCAAAATATCAACCTATATTGCAAAGGTGAGTCCAGAAACGAACCGAAACAGTTAACAAAGTTGCCGAGTATTTCATTTTTTCAACAAAGACGGCTGTGATGATTAGATATCCACATGTAGGCTCGGCGCCTATGCCTCAATCGGCTAAGGCGCCAGCCACATACACCTAAGGTGTCGGGTTCGAATCCCCAGCCCGGGCCCGCCAAACAACAATGATAGCTGCAACCAAAAAATGGCCGGGTGTTGTGGCGGGCGCCTGTGGTCCCAGCTACTTGGGAGGCGGAGGTGGTGGACTTGCTTGAGCCCAAGAATTGGA
>CAUYQV010191625.1:0-17323 GCA_963574575.1 Galagoides demidoff | reverse complement strand
CACATGGATGGAGCTGGAAAATGTTCTTCTTAGCAAAGTATCACAAGGATGGAAGAAAAAGTATCCAATGTACACACTCCTGTTATGAAATTAATTTAAACCTTTTATATGACAGCTATAACCTAATAACAGTCTAAGAATATGGGAGGGAGGAGGGAGAGGGGATGGGGGAATGGGTGGAGAGAGGGAGATTGGAGGGATCACTTCTGTGGTTTATCTTACAAGGGTACAAGTGAACCTTTCTAAGAGTAGAATATGAACATTTTAACACAATAACTAAGAAAATGACATGAGGGCTATGTTAACCAGTTTGATGGAAGTGTTTTGGATTGTGCGTGTGAAAAACACCACACTGTACCCCAGAAGAGCATTAATGTACACAGTTAGCATTCAATAAAAAATATATATATATATTTTTTAAAAAGTTCTGGAAGTTTGTTCTCAGTCCAATGGTATATAATTTCCAGAGTTTTTAGTTATCTATATTTAAAAAGGCATGTCATTACTTTCCATGGCTTTTCATTAATTACAAACTTTGGATCTTGCCAGTTATAAAAACTAACTTTCTGAGGGCCACAGAGCAAGATGATAGCCTATAGACAGGTTCTTTGCACCTACACATGTTGAGATCACGGAGAAATGACTCCAGCCACCTCTAGCTGGTGAGCCCTGCCCAGAAACATCACTTCAGGGACAGAGAAATGCATCAGGAAACTTCAATACCAAAAGAGGATGTAGGAAGCAGTGGAGAACTGGCACAAATGTGAGTACCTGTATAACGGCAGGGACTGGATGGTTCAGTGTGGATATTTACAGAGAGAGAAGGCTTGTCCTGCATTTTTTTTTTTTTTTTTGAGGAGGGACCTGGGCACTTGGTGTTTAACTTGAGAGAGTTAAGGAGAGTGAGCAAGTTATCTTAAACAGCATTTAGGGGCCAGGACTTATCCACTGGTTGGAGAAATACTTTCATGGCTCAGCTGTGGGCCAGGCAGAGCTACCTACCCTCTGAAAGCTGCCTTGCTGGATCAGCCTTCAGTGTCCTAGTGGGAGGCTGATTCTGGGGAATCTGATAAGCTGGGCAGCCATCCATGAAGAGATTTGAGCAACACACGCTTTCCTGGTAAAGGCACTGCATGGCCACAGGACATGGTTTGGAAAGGTTGAGGCATGTCCACCAAGTACACTGAGGAGAGCTGCAGGATACCAACCTTGCAGGCATTGAGGGCAAAGAAATGTGGAAGACAGGACCAAGTCTGCTCAGCAAGCCAGACGCTTCCAACCACCATCTTATACAGCTGTATAAGCACCAAAATTAGCATCTCATACCTTAGAAGATCACCTGTTGCCCAGGCAATATATGGCAAGATATGTGTATGTGTGTGTGTTCCTTTTCTTAATTTATTTTTCAACTTTCAACTATTTTCCCCTGGATCTTTCTTTCTTTCTTTCTTTCTTTCTTTCTTTCTTTCTTTTTTTTTTTTTTTGACACAGTCTCACTTATTAACCCTTGGTAGAGCGTTGTGGCATCGCAGCTCACAGCAACCTTCAAATCCTTGGGCCCAGGAAATTCACCTGCCTCAGCCTCCCAAGCAGTGGGAGAACCACAGGTGCCAGCCACAATGCCCAGCAATTCTTTTTTTTTTGTTGCAATTTGGCTGAGGCCAGGACCAAACCCACCACCCTCTATACATGGGGCAGGCACCCCACCCACTGAGCCACAGGCACTGCCCTGGATTTTTCTTTTTTTTTTTTTAACTTTTTTCAAATTAATATGAGGGTACAATATTTAGGTTAAATTGTTCTCATTTTCAGGGTAAAGATCCATTTGAAGAAGAGCGCCTCACCCACGGGCAGGTTATACACCTTCACAATGTGCACATTATGTGAGATCCCACCTCAGGTCCTCCCTTCTTCTGCCATATGTTTCCTCCCACCTCCCACTTCCCTCTACCCCCAAGCTGGATTATAATAGTGTTTTATTGTTCTTAGGAACTTGTAATTGTTTATATATTGACTTCATACCAGTATGGAGTACATTGGATATTCATCTTTCCATTCTTGCAATACTTTACTAAGGAGAATGCATTCAAACTTGATCCAGGTAAATGTAAAAGATCAAAGTCTCCATTTTTTTAATGACTGAATAGTATTCCATGGTATACATTTACCACAGTTTGTTGATCCATTCATGGATTGATGGGCACTTAGGTTGCTTCCATGACTTGGCAATTATAAATTATGCAACAATAAACATTCTAGTTCAAATGTCTTTGTGGTAAAATGATTTCATTCTTCTGGATAGATACTTAGTAATGGTATTACACGGTCAAATAAAAAGTCTACATTTAGAACTTTGAGGATTCTCCATACTTTTCTCCAAAGAGGCTGTATTAGTTCACAATCCCACCAGCAGTGTAGAAAGTATAGAAAAGTGTTCCCTTCCCTCCACATCCACACCAGTATCTAGTGTTTGGGGACTTTGTGATGTGGGCTAATCATGCTGGATTAGGTGATATCTTAGAGTTTCTCTGATGATTAAAGATGATGAACATTTTTTCATGTGCTTATTGGGCATTCATCTGTCATCCTCAGAGAAGTTTCTGTTCAAATCACTTGCCCACTTACACAGTGGGTTGTTTTCACTTTTCGTATTGTTTAATTTGAGTTCTCTGTAGATTCTAGTTGACAGCCCTTTGTCAGATTTATTACATGCAAAATTCTTCTCCAATTCTGAGGGCTGTCTGTTGCTTTGTTTGTGGTACTCTTAGCTGTGCAAAATGCTTTTAGCTTGATCAAGTCCCAGTTACTTATTTTTGGTGTCGTTCAATTGGTAGGGGAGGTCTTTATCATAAAGTATTTTTCCCAAACCAATATCTTCAAGTGTTTTCCCTACACTCTCTTCTAGAACTGTTATTGTTTTGTGTCTTAAATTTAAACATTTTATCCAATGAGAATCAATTTTTATCAATGGTGAGAAGTGTGGGTCCAGTTTCAGCCTTCTACATGTGGATAAACAGTTCTCCCAGCACCATTTGTTAAATAAGGATTCTTTTCCCCACTGCATGTTTTTCTTACGCTTATGAATGATTAAGTGAAAATATGTGTCTGGGTTTATCCCTAGATTCTCTATCCTATTCCATAGATCTGTATCTCTACTTTTGTGTCAGTTCCATGCTGTTTTGATCACTTATAGCCTTGCACTATAACCTGAAGTGTGTAAACATCATGAGTCCAGAATTATTTTATTTCTAAGAACTATATTTTCTATTGAGCCTCTTTTATGGTTTTATATGAATCAAAGTACTATTTTCTCAAGATATTTAAAGTATGGCATTGGTGGTTTGATGGGAATTGCATTACATATACAGATTGATTTGGGTAGTATGGACATTCTGATGATACTGATTCTTCCCAGCCATAAGCATGGTATGTCCCTCCATTTGTTGACATCTTCTGCTATTTCCTTTCTCAAAGGTTCAAGATTCTCTTTATAGAGATCTTTCGCTTCTATTGTTAGATATATTCCCAGGAATTACATCTTTTTCAGTGTTATTGTAAAAGGAATGAAGTCTATTATTTTGTTCTCATCTTGACAATTGTTAGTATATACAAAAGCTACTGATTTGGAGTATTGATTTTGTAACCAGAGACACTTCTATATTCCTTTATCAATTCTAAGAGTTTGTAGTTGAGTCCCTGGGGTTTCAGGTATAAGATTATGTCATCTGCAAAGAGAGAGAGAGTTTGACTTTCTCTGCCCCATTTTGGATTCCTTTGATCGCCTTCTCTTTCCAGATTGCAATGGCTAGGATTTCCAACGTTATGTTAAATAGCAGTGGAGACAGTGGGCATCCTTGTCTGGTTCCATATTTGAGTAGGAATGCTTTCAGATTTACTCCATTCAATATGATATTGGCTATGAGTTTGATAGATAATCTCTATCAGCTTAAGAAATGTTCCTTCTATGTCTATTTTCTTGAGTGTTTTTATCATGAAATGATGCTGGATATTGTAAAAAGCCTTTTTGGCATCAATTCAATGAATTATATGGTCTTAGTTTTTTTATTCTATTTATGTGGTGTATTATATTTATAAATCTGTGTATGTTGAACCAACCCTGACTCTGGGAAAAAACCCATTTGATGGAGGTAATATGGCAGACTGTATCCAGCTTTCAACAGAAGCTCCTGTCCAGAGGGAGATATAATGTTCTAATGAATCCAACAAACCTGAAAGTCAGGAGCTGAACTGAAGAAGATTGACAAGTGCACGTCATCCCTGCTGAGGCAAGCTGCGACTCCAAGGAAGCAAATTTCACGTACAAAACCCATCCCAATGAGGAAGAGAGTCCATCCCCTCTTCCAAGAGAGTGGCTCACTATTTTCTCTCTACAAGTAAACAGTGAGCATGAGGCCTCTTATTTCACTCCATGGAAGGGAGAGCCACTGAACACCAGGACTCCTTCTCCAGAGAGTTCCCCCTGTGAGCCTGGGAATTCCCTTCACTGGAAAAAAAGTTGAATAAATACTTTCCCTGCCATTCTGAACTCCCAGTCCACCCTTGCTCCATCGTCTGGTGGTCTGGAAGTCTACCCGCTGCAGAGCCAGAGTGTCCAGCTGTTCCTTGCTAGGGCTGGGATTTGCATGGGACACAATAGCACAGCTACACTGAAACTGTGACTCAAGTAGAAGTGAGGAGATGCAGGGGAAGGAGGACTGGCCCTGCTCCATGAAAGTGTATAGTAGCAAGTCAGTGGCAGCAGTGAGGGTGAAGGTGTGATGGTAGCAGCAGCATGGGGACCAGAGCAGCAACACTTGTAGTGTAGCAGCAGTGGTAGTGGCATGCTCCCCCCTGAGTCAAATTTTGGAGAGACACCTCCCCAATTCTGTAGACCACTGGGCAGAGCCAGACCTCACACTGCAAAGGTACCAGAGGAGGAGTGTGGCTGAGGCATAGGTGTGGACTCTGAGGGTGAGAAACACATGCTGTGATGAAAACCCCTGGCTTGGAACAGACTCAGGTGGAACACTCCTCAGTTTCCAATAAGCAACAGAGGGAGTCAGGCTTGAGCTCCTCCTGCCTGCTGGTGGCAGAAGGGAAGCATCCTGGATGAGGAGGAATTTACTCACCTTTAACACTGGCAGGTGCAAATCCCTGTCACATTTGCTCATTGGAGGGAACTGGCCCACAGCCCTACAGGAGTGCCAACCACCTGAACTGACACTTTTGCTGGGCAGCCCTTCCAGAGCACCAGACTCCACTGAGCACCAGAGGGAGTCACATTTGAGCTGTCAAAGGACCTCTGATGTCAGGTTGCTAGAGACATTTTGAACTCTCCCCCTTGAACACCAATTGTGCTGCCTGGGAAAATTGGTTTGGAACTCTTGACCTGGGCTGGCTTTCTGGGGACCCTCCAAGGCTGAGCCCTGGTTGTGTTGTAGTGGGAGGAAATGATTCTATTCTTCCAGTAGTCACTGGTGTGGGACAGGGTGTCTTAGTTGGTTTTATCTCTCCAAAGCTGATATTTCAGCTCAAAGCCACTGATTCACTGGGATTTGATAGAGGCTATCTGAATACAAAACAGAGCCCCCTAGCCCCATCACAACAATCAGGTCCACAGGGTCTTTGGCTATAGGACTGAAAGTGACCTTTGTAAAGCTGTAGGGTCACAGCCAGTCACCAGTCCCAGCTCTTTGGTAAAGGGCTGGGAAACTACAACTCCTGGAGCCCTTAATCCACTCTCACCCTACCAGCTTTACTAGCCAAACTATGGAAAATAATCATGGGGTAGAACCAGGGGAAAAACTCTGGCAACATGAATAATCAGAGTAGATCAACTTACCCAAGGAATGAAAAGGGATAATTGACAGAAGATGACATTCATAAACAAATGGCTGACAAGTCAGAAATAGAATTCAGAATATGGATGGCAAATAAGATCAATAGAATGGAAGTAAAGTTGGAATTTGAAATTCAAGGAGTAGGTCAAAAGTTGTTTCAAAAAATCAATGAATTCAAAGACAAAATCTCCAAAGATTTGGACATAATGAGAAAAGAACTAGCAGAGCTAAAAGAAATGAAAAAGTTACTCAAGGGGTTTGTAATACAGTAGAATGCCTTAGGAATAGAGTGGAGCAAGAAGAAAGGATCTCTGAAGTTGAAGACAAAGCTTTCAAATACTCCCAAATGCATAAAGAGGCAAAGAAATGAAGAGCAAAAACTGATCATTCCCTGAGAGACATCTGGGACCACTCCAAAAGTTCAAACATTCATCTTACAGGAATTCCTGAAGGAGTAAAGATGATCCTAAATTCACAGATGCTCTACTTCAAGATATAATGTATATATTCTCTCCCCAAGCAAGGCAAGAGATACAGAAACTCAGATACTAGATAATTTCAGAACCCCAGCACAACTTAATCCAAATGAAGCATCCCCTAGACACTTTGTAATTAACTTTGCCAAAGTTAATTTGAAGGAGAAAATTTGTCAAGCAGCCAGATGTAAGAAAAATATAACCAAGAGGAAGAATATTAAAATTACTGCAGATCTCTCAGCTGAAACTATTCAGTCCAGAAGAAGATAGTCATCAACCTTCAATTCCTTAAACAAAACAAGTTTCAGCTCAGGATCCTGTATCCAGTTAACTGAGAGTTTCATCTGTGATGGAGAAATCAAACACTTTCCCCACATACACATGTTAAAGAAATTTGCCACAATTAAACCACCTCTCCAGGATATTCTCACACCCATCCTCCACAATGACGAGCACAATTCTCTACCATCAAAGTAAATTCACTCAGAAACTTTTGATCAAATCCCAAATTCCACAGTGATTAAAGGATTAAAAATGTCCCCTGGACTTTCAAAAAACTCAATACCAAAAATACTACCAGGCTTATCAATACTCTCAATTAATGTGAATGGCTTAAAATATCCTCTAAAGAGGCACAGGTTGGCTGACTGGATACAAAAAATCAGGCCACATATCTGTTACATACAAGAATCTAATCTTATCTTAAAGGATAAATATAGACTGAGAGTGAAGGGATAGACATCTTTAATTCAGGCAAATGGAAATCAGAAAAAAATCAGGGATTGCAGTTTTATTAGCAGACACAGGAGGTTTTAAACAAACAAAGGTAAGGAAAGTTAAGGATGGTCACTTTATCTCTGTGAAGGAAAACACTCAACAAGAAGAGATTTCAATTATTAACATTTATACGCCCTACAAGAATGCTCCTCATTTTATACCTAACACCCTAGTAGACATGAACAATTTGATATCTTCTTGCACTATAATAGTTGGAGATTTTTAACATCAGTTTCATGCTGTTGAATAGATCCTCGAAGAAAAAACTAAACAATAAATTATTGAACATAAACATGACCTTACAACTAATGAACTTAACAGATATATGCAGAACATTTCAGCCTAATAAAACTGAGTACACATTTTTCTTATCAGTGCATTGAACAAGCTCTAAAATTGATCACATGTTAGGTTACAAGTCTAACCTCAGAAAATTTAAAAGAATAAAAATTATTCCTTGTATTTTCTCAAATCATCACAGTATAAAAGTTGAACTCAACAGCAACAGGAATCTTTATATTAAAAAAAAAAATCCTGGAAACTAAATAACCTTCTGCTGCATGATAGCTGGGTCAAATATGAGATTAATGAGGAAATTATCAAATTTTTGGAACAAAATGACAATGAAAACATCAATTATCAAAATCTGTGGGATATTGCAAAGGCAGTCATAAGACAGAAATCTAGTCTAGCAAGCCTTCCTCAAGAGAATGGAAAGAGAGGAAGTCAACATCTTAATGGGTCATCTCAAGCAACTGGAAAAAGAAGAACATTCCAACCTCAAACCCAGAAGAAGAAAAGAAATAACCAAAATTAGAGGAGAATTAAATGAAATTGAAAACAGAAGAATAATTCAGAAGATGAATGAATCAAAAAGTTGGGTTTTTTTTGATAAAATGAACAAAACTGATAAAACTTTGGCTGACCTAACCAGAAACTGAAAAGCAAAATCCTGATATCATCAATCAGAAATGATGAAGGAGAAATAACAACAGATACCTCAGAAATTCAAAAGATCTTTAATGTTTAAAAAAAACACTCTATTCTTAGAAATGTGAAAATCTGGAGGAAATAGACCAATACCTGGAAGTATGTCACCTTCCTAGACTTAGCCAGAAAGAAGTAGAAATGTTGAATAAACCTATAGCAAGCACTGAGGTAGCATCAACAATACAAAATCTCCCCCAAAAAGAAAAGCCCACGTCCAGATGGCTTCACATCAGAATTCCACCAAACATTTAAAGAGGAACTAGTACCTATATTATATAAGCTTTTCCAAAACATAGAAGAAGGAATACTCCCCAACACATTGTATGAAGCAAATATCTCCCTGATCCACAAAAAAACCAACAAAGAAAGAAAATGATAGACCAATATCATTAATGAATATTGATGCAAATATATTCAATAAGATCCTAGCAAACAATTCAACAACATATCAAAAAATATATACACTATGACCAAGTTGGTTTTAATCCCAGGGTCTCAAGGATGGTTCAATATATATAAATCTACAAATATAATGCGTCACATAAACCAAATAAAAAACAAAGACCACATGATTCTCTCAATTAATACAGAAAAAGCTTTTCATAATATCTAGCATCTTTTCATGATCAGAACACTAAAAAACAGGCTTAGACAGGACATTACTTAAAATGATAAAGGCCAGGGTGATGCCTGTGGCTCAAAGGAGTAGGGCTCTGGCTCCATAAGCCGGAGGTGGTAGGTTCAAACCCAACCCCGGTCAAAAACTGCAAAAAAAAGAAAAAAAGATGCCATCTACAGCAAACCCACAGCCAATATAATATTGAATGGAATAAAATTGAAAGCATTTTCAGTCAGATCTGGAACTAGAGAAGGATACCCATTGTCTTCACTGTTATTGAACAGAGTAACAGAAACCTTAGCCATTACAATCAGGAAAGAAAAGGCGATCAAGCGTATCCAAATGGTGTCAGAGGAGATAAAGCTCTCAATCTTCTCAGATGATATAATCTTTTACCTCGAAAACCCAAGAGACTCAACTACAATACTTTTAGAAGTGATCGAAGAATATGGCAGCAGCTCAGGATATAAAATTAATACTTATAAATCAGTAGCTATTATACCAATAATAGCCAAGCTGAAAACATAGTCAAGGACTCTATTCCTTTACAGTAGTACCAAAGAAGATGAAATATTTGGGAATTTACCTAACAAAGGACGTGAAAGATCTCTATAAAGAGAATTATGAAACTCTGAGAAAAGAAATAACTAAAGATGTTTACAAATGGAAAAACATACCACGATCATGGCTGGGGAAAATCAACATTGTTAAAATGTCCATATTTACTTAAAGCAATACAGAAATTCAATGCAATCCCTATTAAAGCACCATTGTCATACTTTAGAGAACTGGAACAAATAGCACTTTGTTTTATATGGAGTCAGAAAAAACCTTGAATAGCCAAGATATGACTCAGAAATAAGATGTTTATTGCAGCTGAATTCATCATTGCTAAGTCATGGAAGAAGCCCAAGTGCCCATTGACCCACGAATGGATCAATAAATTGGGGTCTATGTACACCATGGAATATTATGCAGCCTTAAAGAAAGATGGAGATTTTACCTCTTTCAGATTTACATGGATGGAGCTAGAACATATTCTTCTTAGCAAAGTATCTCAAGAATGTAATAAAAAGTATCCAATGTACTCAGCCCTACTATGAAACTAATTTATAGCTTTCATATGAAAGCTATAACCTAATTATAGTCCAGGAATATGGGGAAAGGGGTAACGGAGGGGAAGGGAGTGAGAGGATGGGTAGAGGTAGGGTAATAGGTGGGACCGCACTTACAGTGCATCTTACAAAGGCACACGTGAAACTTACTAAATGTAGAATATAAATATCTTAACGCAATAACTCAGACAATGCCATGAAGGCTATGTTAACCAGTTTGATGAAAATATTTCAAATTGTATATAAAACCAGTACATTGTACCCCATGACTACATTAATGTACACAGTGATGATTTAATTTAAAAAAAAGAGCAAATCAGGAGAAAATACACTGCCATACTTCAAGCTATACTATAAATCCATAGTGATCAAAATAGCATGGTACTGGAACAAAAACAGAGAGGGAGATGTATGGAACAGAAAAGAGAACCAAGAGATGAACACAGCCACTTATCATCATTTGATCTTTCAAAGCCTATCAAAAACAAATTGTGGAAAAGATTCCCTATTTAACAAATGGTGTTGGCTCAATTGGTCGGTGACATGTAGAAGACTGAAACTGGACCCTCACTTTTCACCACTAACAAAAGTTTATTCTCACTGGATAAAAGCTTTAAACCATAAGACATGAAACTATAAAGATACTTGGAGAGAGTGCAGGGAAAACACTTGAAGAAATTGGCCTGCAAGAATATTTTATGAGGAGGATACATCTGGCAGTGGAAGCAAAACCAAAATTATGTTACTGGAATCTAATCAAACTAAAAAGCTTCTGTACAGCCAAGAACACAGTTAGTAGAGCAAGCAGACAGCTCTCAGAATGGGAGAAGATATTTGCAGGTTATGTTTCTATCAAAGGTTTGATAATTAATATCCACAGAGAACTCAAACTAATTAATAAGAAAAGAACAAGTGATCCCATTTCATTTTTGGCAAGATACTTGATCAGAAGCTTCTCTGAAAAAGACAAGCACACGGCCTACAAAAACATGAAAAAATTCTCATCATCTTTAATCATCAGAGAAATGCAAATCAAAACCACTTTGAGATATCATTTAATTCCAGTAAGAGTAGCCCACATAACAAAATCCCACAACTACACATGTTGACACGGACATGGAGAGAAGGGAATACTTCAGCACTACTGGTGGGAATGCCAGCTAATATGTCCCTTTTGGAAAGAAGTTTAGAGAACACTTAGGGAACTAAAAATAGAGCTGCCATTCAATCCTGCAATTCTTCTGTTAGGTATATATCCAGATGACCAAAAATCATTTTGCAACAAAGATTGCAGAATGTTTATTGCAGTCCAATTCATAATTGCCTAGTCATGGGAGAAGCCCGTGTGCCCATTGACCCAGGAGTGGTATCTGTATATCATGGAATATTATGTAGCCATAAAAATATGGAGACTTTACCTCCTTTATGTTTACCTGGATGGAGCTGGAACATATTCTTCTTAGTAATGAATGAAAGAGAAAAGTATCTAATATATTCAGTACTATTATGAAACAAATATGGAATCACCCATGCTTTCCTTTAAATGATAAAACACAATTATAGCTCAGAATGAAGAAGGGTATAGAAGGGAGAAGGGAGGGGGAGGCTGGGTGGATGGAGGGTAATTGGTGGGACCTCATCTGTTGTGCATAGTGCAAGGGTACATGTCTAATCTATTAACAGTAGAGTATAAATGTCTTAACACAACAGTTAAGTGAGGTGAAGGCTATGTCAACCTGTTTGATGTAAGCATTCCAAATTGTATATAAAATCAGCACATTGTACCCAATAAATGCACTAATGTACACAGCTATGATTTAATAAAAAATTAAATAATAAAATGTAACAAATCTCAACTAAAAAAATAATAAAACCCTCTTGATCATGGTGTATAACCTTTTTAATGTGTTGTTTTATTCCATTTGCTAATATCTTGTTAAATATTTTTGCAACAATATTCCTTAATGATATTGATCTATAGTTTTCTTTCTTTGTTGAGTCCTTTCTAGTTTGGGAATCAGGGTGATATTTGCTTCATAGAATGTGTTCAGGAGGATTCCTTCTTTCTCTATATTTTGGAAAAGTTTATGCATTATAGGCTGTAATTACTCTGCAAAGTTTTGATAGAATTCTGGTGTGAAAACATCTGGTCCAGGGCTTTTCTTTTTTAGGATATTTTGTATAATTAATTCCATTTTAGTAGTTGATGTTGGTCTATTCAAGATTTATAAATCTTTCCGGCTGAGTTTTAGAAGGTATTTTGCTTCCAGATATTGGTCTTTCTCTACATTTTCGTATTTCTAGGAATAGAGTTTTTTGTAGTAATTGTTGAGAACCTTTTATATTTCTGTGGTATCTGTTGTCATTTCCCCTTTATCATTTCTTATTGTAGTTATTGGTGATCTTGTTTTCCTTTGTCTGGTTGGTCTAGGCAAATCCTTATCAATTTTATTAATTTTTTCAAAGAACCAATTTTTTGTTTTGCTGATGTTCTGAATAATCATTTTGTTTTAAATTTCATTTAGTTCTTCTGTAATTTTGGTTATTTCTTTGCTTCTGTTAGGCTTAGGATTAGATTGTTTTTCTTATTAGGTTCCTTGAGATGGTCCATTAGGTGGCTGACTTGTTCTCTTTCTCTTTTCTTTTTCTTTTCTTTTCTTTTTTCTTTTTTTTTTTTTTTTTAGACAGAGCCTCAAGCTGTCCCTCTGGGTAGAGTGCTGTGGCATCATAGCTCATAGCAACCTCCAACTCCTGGACTCAAGTGAGTCTCCTGCCTCTGCCTCCCAAGTAGCTGGGACCACAGGTGCCCGCCACAACACCTGGCTATTTTTTTTTTGGTTGCAGCTGTCATTATTGTTTGGCCCGGGCCCGTGCTGGATTCAAACCTGCCACCTGTGACTGGCACCTTAGCCATCTGAGCCACAGGCGCCGAGCCTTCTCTTTTCTTGATAAAGGCATCTGATGCTATACATTTCCCTGTAGGAAAAGCCTTTGCAGTATCCCACAGGTTTTGATAGTTTGTGTCTTCATTATCATTTTCTTCCAGAAATCTAATGATATCTTTCTTGATTTCATCTATGACACAGCTGTCATTCAGCATAAGGTTGTTCTAGTTTCCATGATCTTATTTCAGTATGAAGATTTCTGGTGCTTTTGAGTTCAACTTTTATTCCATGATGGTCTTAGAAGATACAGGGGATAATTTCTCTTCTTTTGAATTTGTTGAGTTAGCCTTGTGACCTAAGATATGATCAATTTTGGAAGATGATCCATGGTCTGTTGCAAAGAATGTGTATTCAGTTTTGTTAGGATAAAGTCTATAAATGTGTGTTAAGTCAATTTGTTTTAGAATCTTGTTTAAGTCCATTATTTTTCTTTGTTTAGTTTCTGCTTGGAGGATCTGTGCAATATTGCCAATGGGGTATTAAAATCTCTGACTATTATAGTGTGGGAAGATGTGATAGCATTCAGATCAGCTAGGGTTTGTTTTATATATGGAGGGACATTCAGTCAGGCAGCATAGATGTTAACTATTGAAATAACTCATATTGTGTATTTACCTTAACCAGTATGAAGTGTCCATCTTTGTCTTTCTTTACTTTTGTTAGTTTGAATTCCATTGTATCTGCATAAAAGATTGCAGCCCAGCTTTTTTCTGCTTTTCATTTGCCTGGAATACTGCTGCCCATTCCTTCACCCTGAGTATTGTTTTATCTTATGAAGTAGGGTGAATTTCCTTTAGGCAACAGCCACCTGGCCTGAGATTTTAATCCAATAGGCCAGCCTATGCCTGTTTAAAGGAGAGTTCAAACCATTCACATTAATTGAAAGAATTGATAGATGTGACAGTTTGGGTCATCTTGTTTTTCAGAAGTCCAGAGCTTAATTTTATGCCTCTCACCATTGTGGAAGCTATGTTTTGTACTGTAATTTCTGGGTAGGTTTACTTTGTTGGTATACCCTCACATTGATTGTGATAAAAAATAGGTCTAATGGGCGGTGCCTGTGGCTCAAAGAAGTAGGGCACAGGCCCCATATGCTGGAGGTGGTAAGTTCAAACTCAGCCCAAGACAAAAAAAAAAAAAAAAAAGAATGAGTCTAAGTATTTCCTGCAGATCTGGTCAAGTCATGGCAAATTTCCTCAGCATGAAGATGTCAGTGAAGCATTTGATTTCTCCATCACAATTGAAATTCAGTCTAGCATGGTATAGGATCCTGGGCTGGAAATTGTTTTGTTTAAGAAGGTTGAAGGTCGATGACCATCCTTTTGTGACTGGAAAAGTTTTGGCTGAAAGATCTGTGGTCCTCCTTTTACTTTTTCCTTTGTAAGTAATACATTTGGCTGCTTGCAGAAGTTCCTCCTTCATATTAACAGTGGTCAAATTAATTCCAATGTGTGTAGGAGGTGCTTTCTTTTGATTGAGTTGAGGGTTCTCAAACTATCTACATAAATTTTATGTCTTTTGCAATACTTAAGAAATTCTCTGCCAAATGTCTTGGAGCAGAGAATTTGTACCTTTGAGACCATATTCTTCTCCTTCAGGGATCCCTATAATTCAGATGTTTTATTTTTTTTGGAATGATCCCATAACTCTCTCAGGGAATATTCTATTCTTGTTCTCCATTATTCTACCTCTTGAATGCTTGGTATAGTTCAAAAGTTTTGTCTTCCTTATCTGAGATTCTTTATTTTCTCTGCTCAAATCTATTTCTGGCAGAATCTACTGTATTTTGAAGCTCATCAAATACTTTTTTCAATTCCTTAACCTCTGCTATATCTTTCCTCATATCCATATCCTGGTGACTTTGTCTTTGAATTCATTAATCTCTTGAGACAACTTCTGAACTGTTTTTTTGTTCTCTGTTTCAAAATTTGCCCCCAGTCCTATTATCTTATTTGCTATCCATATTCTAAATGCTATTTCTGACATTTCGGCAATTTCTCTGTGGATAGGATCCTCTGTAGTATTTTCTTTGACATCCTCAGGAGGCATTGATCTGTCCTGATTTTGCATGTTGCCAGAGTACTTCAGCTGATTCCTGCTCATGAGTATTTTAAGCTTATTCCTTTTTTTATTTTTAATATGTTAATTATACTTCTTTAGTTGAATTGATGGGTTGTTCCTGTTGATTGCATTCCTCCCTGTTGCAGTGCCACCACTGCATTAAGAAAGGCATACAAGTGGCCAATCTTCAGCCTCAGACAGTTTTTCCAGGGGGGTAATGATCATTAGGGTATCCCTGATTCTTGGTCAGTCCTCACTCTCAAAGTCGCTCTACCAGTGCTGGCTCCACCCACCAGATAAAACTCATGAGGTGGCGTAGCTGACAGTGCTGGCCCAGAATTCTGGAGAGATGCTTATGCTCTGGCCTCCATCCAGCCAATCAAGCACTGAGGGCTGCAGCTCTGTAGAGAGCATAGGCCCAGAGTTCAAAAAAAGTTGTTCAGATACTGGGCACCACCTGTCCAGTCAAGATCAGAGAGCTGCTACCTGGCGGGGAGTATAGGTCTAAAGCTGAGATAGAGTTGGTCAGGAACTGGGCACAGCCCACCCACTTGAGTTCACAGAACCTCCAGACAGTAGAAAGTTTTAATCCAAAGTTTAGGACAAAGTTGGTTGAACCCAAGCCCCACCTGCCCAATTGAGCTCAGCCTCAACTAGTGGAGAGTGTTAATTCAAATTCAGTCCAAAGTTGCTTAAGCTTTAGTCCCACCCACTAAATTTGGTTCAGAAAGCCCCACCTGGTGAAGGCCTGAGGTCTAAAGTTTAGTCCAAAGTTATTTAAACCTGGCCCCACCCACCCAGTTGAGCCCAGAGAGCCCCACCTGGTAGAGGTCTGAGGCCCAGTGTTGAGCTCAGAGAGCCCCCCTGGTGGAGGCCAGAGATCCAAAGTTCAGTTCAAAGATTTTTAAACCTTGACCCTGCTTGCCTAATTGAGCTCAGAGAACCCCATCTGGAGGAGGCCATAGGTCCAAAGTTCTGCACAAAGTCACTTATACACCCACCAGCCCATTCAATCAAGCGAGGAGAGCCATGCCTGGTGAAGGGGGCAGGTTGAAAGTTCAGTCACAAGTCAAAGTCAATTAAGTACGGGCCCCACCAACCCACCAGTACTCAGAAGTTGTCCTGAGGGCAGAAAATAGAGATGCCTAAGGATTCCTGAGGAGTAGTTCATCCTCCCCCACAAAAAGCTTGGACTGTCATGCTACTCTTCTCACACTGCAACTTAGGAGGCAGCAGACTTCCCCAGCTTCCCAGTGAGCTCATCACATACTCCAGACTCTACAGGGGGCAGTACTGCCAACAACTAGGGTGGGGTGAGAGAGATCTGGGTGCTCAGCATTGCATGCAAACTATTTAGTCTTTTGTACTAGACAGAATGGGACCTACTCTCAGTGGTGGGACCTCAATAATGAAGGAGGACTGGGATTTAGCAACTGATCTCCCATGGGATAAGGTCAGCAGACTTTTGAACCCAGCTCTATGGCTCATTGGTCATCTACCACAGAGCTGCTGTTAGGAGGGAGGGGTCTCACTTCCTCTGAGGGCTGGGCTCATACCTGATATTTTCTTCCACTTTCTTGTTTCTGCCACTGGTTCAGCCTGGGTGATGTGTACCTCACACAGTCCTCTCAGTGCAGAGCTCCTCTCATTTGGTTTACATCTACTACAGTTCAATATCTCTCCTTTTGGGCATGAGCCTCTGGAAAAACCTGCTTCTATTCAGCCATATTCCCACCTTTTTTTCCTTATACTTATAAATTTTCATTGTTTCTTTCTTCAATACTAATGTTTCAGAAAGATGAGGCCCAATGGAGAGAAAGAGCACCAAACACAATGTTTATAAGACGAAGGGCTTTATTCACCAGCTGGGAGCTTATGGCATAGAAGAATTCCATATGGCCACACTCCCTAACTGGCTTGGTCTTTCCATTTTTTTTTTTATTAAAAGATAGCTGTGTACATTAATGCAATCACGAGGTACAGTGTAGTGTTTTCATATTCAATTTGAAATATTGTCATCAAACTGGTTAACAGAGACTTTATGACATTTACTTAGTTATTGTGTTAAGACATTTATACTCTACTTTTAGAAAGATTCACTTGTACCCTTGTAAGACAAACCATAGAGGTGATCTTTCCAATCACCCTCCCTCCACCCAAACACCCTTCTGCCCTCATCTGCCCTCCCCTCTCCATATTCTTGCGCTACAATTAGGTTATAGCTTTCATATGAGAACTATAAATTAGTTTCATAATAGAGATGTGTACATTGGATAATTTTTCTTCCATTCCTGTGATACTTTGCTAAGAAGAACATTTTCCAGCTCCATCCATGTAAACATGAAGGAAGGAAAGTCTCCATCTTTCTTTAGGGCTGCATAGTATTCCATGGTGTACATATACCACAGTTTATTGATCCATTTGTGGATCGATGGGCACTTGGGCTTCTTCCATGACCTAAAAATTATGAATTGGGCTGCAATAAACATTCTGATACAAA
>CAUYQV010191623.1:0-15928 GCA_963574575.1 Galagoides demidoff | reverse complement strand
TGGTTCCAGCTACTTGGGAGGCGGAGGCAGGAGACTCGCTTGAGCCCAGGAGTTGGAGGTTGCTATGAGCTGTGATGCCATGGCACTCTACCCAGGGGGATAGCTTGAGGCTCTGTCTCAAAAAAAAAAAAAAAAAAGCTTACTAGACCAATTTACAGCAAAGAAAACTATGTTCAATAGAGGGACAGTTAATGGTGTGACCACACCTATGGAGCATATTGCAAGGGTACAAGTCAAATCTATCAGGGATTGAACACAAATGTCTTAATACTGTGATTAAGTAAATGAGGTGAAAGCTATGTTAATTAGTAGGATATAAGCACTCCAATTATACAAATAATCAACATATTAAATCCCACAAAAGCATAAATGCATTCATGATCTACATATATATGACTTAATTAAAAAAAAAAGAAAAGAAAAAGAAAGAAAGAAAACTATGTAGTATTTCACCAAGACAATGATTTTTAAAACTAATAGTCATGGATAATGATATTCATAGTAAATAAATGTTCAATAATATTGAACTTTATACATTTAATCTATAAAGAAAATTATCTCTACAATGTGACCTCTGAGAGGTAAAAAACTGAGTAAAAGAAAAAATGACAAAAGTCCTCTGTAAGGCAGGATTTTGACCTATTCAATAAAATACCATGTGGGCTTTCAAAAAATGGAAAATATGGAAACATGTGAAATGTCTGTCCAAGACTTTATTAGGAGTTAAATTAGCTAAATATACTTTTTAAATGAACCTTCAAAATATATATTACATGAATACAGTATAATGTAACATGTTTATTTGCAAGATATAATTTGTGTCTTGGCCAATAAGATCTGCCCAGATAAGGGACACAAATGGTCTCTGATATTTTCTAAGAAAAATAGTTAAAAAATAAAATCCTTGCTTTAGTTTTTGTCTTTAATTTTTACAGAACTTCTGAATTTATGACTGGACAAGAATTTCTGGGTAAAGAGAAATTTTCCTTTATATTTAATATAAATGTACACACTTACGCAGTTCACCAGCTGCATTTCGCCCACCAACTGCATACAGATATCCTTTGAGGGCACTTAGGTGGAAGAAGGTGCGCTTTTCATTTAAAGATGCAACTTGCATCCATTTATTGTATCGAGGATCAAATCTGAAGACTGTATCGACTGCTGTTTTTCCTTTTGTGTCATAATTACTCTGTCCACCAACAACGTAGAGGAAATTTCCAATGACGGCAATGCCGTGCTGATACCTTGGGGCATCCATGGGGGCTAATGATTTCCATTCATGAGCCTTTTCATCATACATGCGCAATTCCTTACTGACAACCAGCTGCTGCCTCAGCACTCCTCCTAGTGTAACCAAATGAGTGGTGTCAGACCGAATGGCAGTCCTATCTGACTGCATAACTGGCTGCATATATGGCATCATTTGGTAATTGCTGGCTTCCAAAAGCAAATTCACGCAAGTATTGTCAGTTCTCATGAAATCCACAGTTTGCACGTAATTAATGAGCTCCTGTGGTGTCATCAGTGGAAATCGTATGTTCTTCATTAATTTTGCAGCAAAGTCCATCCGAGGCTCTTCCAGGCGAAGCCAACGACAGGTGGCCTTAAAGAGCTCAAGTTCAGTGCAGTGCTTAAGGCTATTACTGGAAAGCACAAAGGCGAGACGCTCGAAAGGAAGTTTCAAGAACTCTCCAGTGCTCAGCAATGCAGGAAAATTCTTCAAGACGAAACTGTTAACGTATTTATCCACTTCTGTCAAATTGTAGGTGTTGGCAATCCTCCCCACTTCGACACAGTTGTCTAAAGTGACCTATTAAGCCAATTAAAAAAAAAATAAAACTCTACTTTAATAAAACATCTCAATAACACAAATACCTGTTCTAGAATAAGAGTAGATTACATTTTAATGCCCATATAAGATGCAGATAAAATTTCTTATCTAAATGTATCAATGATCTAAAGAGAATTCAAACCACCTATACCTAATGACTAAAAAAAATGATCAAAGCCTATAAGTTAGAAGTTACTCTAAGAAACAGTGTTACCATTTGACTTGGCCAAAACAATTAGTTTTCTTTTCTCAAAAATGTGTCCCCTCAATACACATTGTGTATGGGTAAAATTTGGGGAAAATAGTGAATTATTCTATTTTGGTTAATGTCAATCCACTTATCAGTTATGATTGTTTTTTTTGAGACAGAGTCTCAAGGTGTCACCCTGGGTAGAGTGCTGTGACATCACAGCTCACAGCAACCTCAGACTCTTGGGCTTAAGCGATTCTCTTGCCTAGGCCTCCCAAGTAGACTACAGGCACCCACCACAATGCCTGGTTTTTGTTTTTGTTTTTTTTTTGGTTGTAGTTGTCATTGTTGCTTGGCAGGCCTAGATTCAAACCCACCAGCTCCAGTGTATGTGGCTGGTGCCCTAGCCGCTGAGCTATAGATACTGACCCTCAGTTATGATTCTTAAAAGTATTACACAGCTGGCTACACAAACAGAAAAATTCTAACCCTCCATCCCAACATTTCTCTTTCATGTAAACAGGCAACATTCATTACTATCATTCATTTTGGTTCCTTCAAAAGTTTTCTCATGAATAAAATAATTTAATAGAACAACTATTCCAAGGATGAAGTTATTTTCCACATTTATGTGGAAATATAAGCAAGGGAATGGATTTTGTAAGATCAGGAGGGGTGTACCTACATCAAATCATTCATGTGAATGAGATTTTGGCATCTATGATGACTGCTTCTGTCTGGGCAAGGTTGTTCTTCTTCTTCTTCTTTTTTTTTAAGACAATGTCTCACTGTTTCACCCTCAGTAGAGTGCCATGGCATCACAGCTCATAGAACTTAAACTCTTAGGCTCAAGCAATTCTCTTACCTCAGCCTCGCAAGTAGCTGGGACTACAGATGCCCACCAAAATGCCTGGCTATTTTTAGAGATGAGGTCTCACTCTGTATCAGGCTGGTCTTGAACTCATGAGCTCAGGCAATCCACCTACCTCAGCCTCCCAGAGTGCTAGGATTACAGGTGTAGGTCACCCTTCTTAACCTGTCTCTTATTTTCAGCATACTCTAGCTCTGTCTGGGTCAGAATGAGCCCAAAATGATTTCCCCAACGCAGAGTAAAACATAATCAGTAATCAGGCAAAGGAGAGAAGCAATAGATAGGCCTTTCTCAGTAGAACCTCTTTTCAAGGCTCTAATAACTGGTAAAAAGGAGAAATGATAAAAAGCATATCACCAAATATAGCACCAGGAATATATCACACAACAAGCCTAAGGTACAGATGTTGGGGTGTGCGTGTGTAAATACAGAGACCGGTCACAGGCAAAAAACTCGATTTGTTTTAAACTTCTGTCAGAGTGCTTGTTCATAATGTCACACAAACCTCATCAATGTATTGTTAACTTCATAACTGTATTGTTAACACCCTGGAAAATGGTTAACAGAAAACTAATCATCTTACTGACATCTTATTTAAAAGGTGAAATGACACTGAAAGCATTATTCCTGCACAGGAAATAACATCCCAGTTAGGATATAATACCACTGAAAGCTCTAAGGTTACCACATACACGTGGCTATTTTCAAAGATTTGTTTACTCAAGAAGAAATTGGACTCTTTTAAGTAGTCGATTAGCTTTACAAAATTATCCAAAAATGTTTCATGATTATTATACTTAGTCATATGTTTTAAAATACCTGAAACATAACTGTAACACAAAAGAACTAGGAAAATAAATTAGCAAATCATAGGCCTGCAGAAATGTACTACTTAACACTATATCAATACCTTGGATTTCTAATGCAGGTAATAAAAAAGTCCATTTTAATCTAATTTTAGTAGTGGCAGGTTGGTGTCTCATAAAATTTCAGGCTGTATAAATGGAGTTATACTCAATACTTAATTGTCTATATCACCCTGGGTGTAAGGGACTCCAGTTTGGGGTAATGGATCCACTGCCTTAGAAAAGTAAGAAATAGGGTCAGCACCTATAGCACAGTGGTTACGACATCAGCCACATACACCAAGGCTGGTGGGTTCTAACCCAGCCCAGGCCAGCTAAACAACAATGACAACTGCAACAAAAAATAGCCAGGCATTGTGGCAGGTGCCTATAGTCCCAGCTACTTGGGAGGCTGAGGTAAGAGAATCACTTAAGCCCAAGAGGTTGAGGTTGCTGTGAGCTGTGATGCCACAACATTCTAACAAGGGCAACACAGTGAAACTCTGTCTCAACAACAACAAAAAAAGTAAGAAATAGGCCTTCCTCAGAGCAAAGGGAATTTGCACTTTTGAACATGTTTATAAGTATAATTAAAAGTTGACGACAACATAGCTATAATTCCCAAGTATGCATATTCTTATAATTATCAATATGATTATTGATAAAAACAATAAAGAATGGGTACCTTAAATGGGCTAAATGATACCACCAGTTGTTTGTAACCAAATTTACATCTAAATTTATATTATTTAAAATAGACCAAGATTAAAGATTATATACCAAACTGTATAATTTAGAAAAGGTATCAAGGTATTTAATCCATTCCTCTTTCCCTCTTCAACTATATCCAATGAGAAAACAATTCCTAAAATAATAGGAGAATGAAACCTCCATTTTTTGTAAGGGCATTTTGAAAATATCCTCTATATATCAGCACATTCATGTGCTCACTTCTGCACCACACATACTATATATCAGTACACTCATATATACAGATATACAGGACTGGAAAAGACTCTGACAGACCATGTAGTCAAAACACATAGCTCCCTGCTCTCTTCTTAAAAATCACCAGAGAATGGTATTTTATAACCTCTTGAATTGCCATTTTCTTGATAAAAGGACTAAGTATTTTCTATGTCTCATGTATAATAGCTACCACACAGTGGGTATATAATAAAGGTTAAATCTTACAAATATCAAAAATATAAAAATTAAAGATGTGATGATGGATGCAATTAAAAATAAGATACTGTTGAATATATGTAACAAATTACTAGAACCTCATCGATTTAAAAATGAAACATAGATAAAATATGCAATAGAAAATTAATTTGCATCAAGTATATGTAATCAAAGATTAAAAATTAAGCAAAAGATATTGGCCTGGGGAAAGATTTTATGAAGAACACTTCAGTGGCAATTGGAACAACAACAAAAATAAACAAATGGGACTTAATTAAACTGAAAAGCTTCTGTACAGCTAAGGAGACAACAACCAAAGCACATAGACAACCTTCAGAATGGGAAAAGGTATCTGCATATTATGAAGTGGACAAAAGCTTCATAAGCAGGATCATTAGAGAACTCAAATTAATAAACAGAAAAGAGCCAATAATCTGTTATATTACTGGGCAAGAGAGATTAATAGAACCTTCTCTAAAGAAGACTGATGAATGGCTAACAAACATACAAAAAGTGCTCATCATCCCTAATCATGAGAGAAATACAAAACAAAACCATCCTGAGATATCACCTAACCCCAGGGAGAATGGCCCACATCACAAAGGCTCAAAGCTGCAGATGCTGGCATGAATGTGGAGAGAAGGGAACACTTCTACACTACTGGTGGGACTGCAAACTAATACAGCCTTTTTGGAGGGAAGTATGGAGAATCCCAAAGAACTCAAATTAGACCTGCCATTTAATCCTGCAATCCTATTACTAGGCATCTACCTAGAAGAAAAAAAAATTCATTTTATCATAAGGACATTTGCACTAGACTGTTTATCACAGCTAAATTAACAATTGCCAAAATGTGGAAACAGCCTAAATAAATGCCTACCAACCCAAGAATGGACAAGTCTCACCAGCAGCGTAAAAGTGTTCCCTTCTCTCCACATCCATGCATAACCTAAATGCCCACTAACCCAGGAATGGATTAACAAGCTGTGGTATATGTATACCATGGAATACTATTCAGCCATTAGAAGAGATGGAGACTTTACATCTTTTGTATTAACCTGGATGGAGGTGTAATACATTCTTCTTAGTAAAGCATCATAAGAATGGAGAAGCACGAATCCAATGTATTCAATTCTGATATGAAGACAATAGATGACCTAATACATGGTAGGGGTGGGGAAATGAGGGCTCAGGGAGAGGGGAGGAAGGAGAGGTTTGGGGATCATGGTGTATGACACGCCTTTTGGGGGCAGGACACAATTATAAGAGGAAATTTACCTAACAAATGCAATCAGTGCAACCTAATTCTTTGTACTCTTAATGAATACCAAACAATAAAAAAATTAAGCATAGGATATAGGGATTAAAGAAGAAAAATCTACAATAAGAGTTAACAATATAAACAGATCAAAACAGAGAAAATAATGCTAAACAATTTTTTGAGAAATATAGGACTATTCTATTATGGCTCATTTCAATCCACTTCTCAGTCATGTTTCCTAAAAATGCCTCATCTAGCAGCAGCTCTGTAAACATTTAGCCTAGACAGTACTAAAAAATGGATAAACACAGTAACATATAATGTTATTTTTATATATTATAGAATATTATATTTTTAAAATATAAAATATGAAGGCTAAAGCTTATTTTTTAAATTTCTAAGTATAAAGAACTCTAATTTCATCTGAATTCATCTTAATTCTCTAAAAACCTGGCCAAAATTCCAAAGATGGTACACTTAAAAACAGAGTTATAACAGAAATTAATCCAAATAATTATATTAGCAATTAAAAGGATAAAGCAGGTGCTGGGAGAACTGGATATCCACATGTAAAGACTGAAAATGGACTGCCATGCTTCTCCACTGACAAAAATGGATTCAAGATGGATAAAAGACTTAAATTTAAGGCATAAAATGATAAAAATCCTTAAAGAAAGCATGGGAAAAACCCTTGAAGATATCAGCCTAGGGAAAGACTTTATGAAGATTTCCATGACAATTGCAACAACACAAATAAACAAATGGGACTTAATTAAACTGAAAAGCTTCTGTATAGCTAAGGAGGCAAAAACCAAAGCAACTAGACAACCTACTCAATGGGAAAGGATATTTGCATATTTTGAATCAGACAAAAGTTTGATAACCAGGATCTACAGAGAACTCAAATTAATCAATATAAAAAGAGCCAACAATCCCTTATATGACTGGGCAAGAGACATGAATAGAACCTTCTCTGAAGAAGAAAGATGAATGGCTAACAAACATACAGAAAAATTCTCATCATCCCTAATTATTAGAGAAATGCAAATCAAAACCACCCTGAGATACCATCTAACCCCAGAGAGAATGACCCACATCACAAAATCTCAAAGCTGCAGATGCTGGCGTGGATGTGGAAAGAGGGAACACTTTTACACTCCTGGTGGGACTGCAAACTAATAAAACCTTTTTGGAAGGAAGTATGGAGAACCCTCAAAGAACTCAACCTAGACCTCCCATTTAATCCTACGATCCCTTTACTGGTCATCTACCCAGAAGAAAATAAATCCTTTTACCATAAGGACACTCGTGCTAGACGGTATATCACAGGTCAATTCACAATTGCCAAAATGTAGAAAGCCTAAATGCCCACTAACCAGGAATGGATTAATAAGCTGTGGCATATGTATGCCATGGAATACTATGTAGCCATCAAAAAGATGGAGACTTTACATCTTTTGTATTAACCTGGATGGAAGTGGAACACATTCTTCTTAGTAAAGCATCACAAGAATGGAGAAGCAAGAATCCTATGTACTCAGTTCTGACATGAAGACAATTAATGATCTAGTACATGGTGGGGGGTGGGGGAAGGGGAGAACAGAGAGAGGGAAGGAAGGAAGGCGGTGGGGGGGTCACAGTGTGTGAGACACCTTTTGGTGGTGTGACACAATTATAAGAGGGTCTGTACCTAACAAACACAATGACTATAACCTGGTTCTTTGTACCCTCAATGAATCTCCAACAATAAAAAAAAATTAAATGGATAAAGCAATAAAAAAGGACAAAATTCTTCAACCATGTATGGAACCAATACAATTATTTTTAAAATAATCAAGTGTTCATTTATGTATCCTTGATATAAATTATTATAAATTATTCTATTATAGCCAAACAACCTTCATGGTCATTCTAAAGGCAGTCCCAACATCATAATTTTTCAAGTGGTATTCTTATTAACATACTGGTACTTACTATTACGATACTGTTTGAATTATACCTGATATATGCAAACATTATCGTTAATATAATTTGATATTTTAATAGTAGATTTCATCAGAAATCTGGAATGTTTCTGGTAAATATTGGTGCTTTATACAAAAAAGAATCCTATTTAAAAATAAAAAATTCTATCTGTTTTTGTATTCGCAAGGGAAATGCAAAGACCAGCCTGACATCTAGTACAAATAATGTAGTAAAATGAACCCATGTCCACATAAAAACACTGTGGAAATCAAACAAGCTACTCTGGGGGCAAAGGATGTACAAGCATTTTTCTCTCAAGCCTCCTTCCACAGGTGTGAGACTGTCACAAAATTCAGGAAGGGACCTTTTGGTAAGAAAAACAAAGGGATGATTTTAAAACATACATACCACCATGAGCTCTCTTATGTACATTTTCTCTCCCCCACTCACCCACCCCCATTTTTCATTTTTCTCTTCAGCTTCTAAATGTCATTTGAGGTATATGCTACTGGTGTCTCTACATTAAAGAATCCTATTCTCTATTTCTTTGTACTTCAAATGTACTTCTTTTATTGAATGTAAAGTTCATTATGACTATGGTCTTTGTGAAGTTGAAGAGCTTGGTCCCAGGCTCTATTCCTATATAAAGTCTCAGATGGCAGATAGGCAAGAATTAATGGTGAAGGTTATAAGAAAGATGGTATTTAGAATTCTAATAACTAGCACAGCATGGGTACCAACTAATCAGAATAAATACCTGACCATAAACAACTGGTATAGCAATGTGGGTGGTACTCACTCGGTATCAGCCTTAGCAACAGGAGCACAATCTACAATTGCAAAGATGTGGAAACAACCCAAGTGCCCATCAATACATGAGTGAATCAGTATAATGTGGTTTATGTATATTATGGATTACTACTCAGTCATAAAAAAATGATGATCTGGTATCTTTTGTAAAAACCTGGATGGAACTGGAGACTATTCTTCTAAGTGAAGTATTGCAAGAACGAAAAAAAAATGAAAAGAAAAACAAACACACATAGACTTAATACTAAATTGGAACTAGTCAATCAACACTTATGGGCACATATAGAAGTAAAATTCTACAGAAATCAAGTAGGTGGGAGGTGGAAAAGAAGGGGTTGGGTTAATTCACACCTAACTGGTATAATGCACATATTTTGCATGAAGGGCACACTTACAACTTTGACTTAAAATGTACAAAAGACAATTATGTAACCAAAACATGTGTGCCCCTATAATATTCTGAAAATAAATAAATAAATAAATAAATAAATGATTTTAGAAGACAGTATCATATTTTACAAAAATGAAGAAATTTCCAAGGGGTTAAAGCAGTTATAATCACTTTCTTATGAAAGATAGATCACAACTAGAGCCCAGGATGAAGGAGAGAAATGGAGTGGGAAGGAAGGGGAGGAGGGAAGTTTGATAGAGGGAGGGTAAACAGAACCACACCTATGGAGCACATTGCAAGGGTACAAGTCAAATCTATCAAGTACAGAACATAAATGTCCTGACACAATAATCAAGTAAATGAGGCAAAAGTTATATTAATTAGTTTGATGTAAGCACTCCAAATTGTATAAAAAAATCAACACATTGTACCCCATATATGTATAAATGTATTCATGATCTATGTGTATATGACTTAATAAAAAAAAGAAAAAAGAAATAAATGTTTCAAATAGGGCGGTGCCCGTGGCTCAGTAAGTAGGGCGCCAGCCCCATATACCGAGGGTAGTGGGTTTGAACCTAGTCCTAGACAAACGGCAACAAAAAAAATAGCTGGGCATTGGGGCGGACACCTGTACTCCCAGCTACTCGGGAGGCTGAGGCAAGAGAATCGCCTAAGCCCAAGAACTGGAGGTTGCTATGAGCTGTGAAGTCATAATACTCACTCAACTAAGGGTGACAAAGTGAGATTCTATCTCTAAAAAAAATGTTTCAAATAGGTTAAGGAACCAATTATCCAACTACTGGAAATTTGCCAATATTACAAAATTACTGTGATATCATCTGTAAATAAATTTGCTTTACATAGACTTATCTAGAACAAAGTTCTTTTCTATTATTTTGACAATAATATACTATTATAAATTTTTATATATTGTATACTAAACATAATTAGTCTTTTCTTTCAAGTAAAAATCTGATGTCTGAAGTTGTAAGTACTAAACCACTTCATAAAAGTATACTTCAACAATGCTTCTTTTGTTAGTATATATTTTCACAGAAATCTTGATATTTTCCCCCATTTAGCTCAGGATGACCATGTGTTGCTAAGATCAGTGTAAAGCAATGTTAAAAGTCCATAGACATAAGCTTTAAACATTACTACTAAAGTAAATACTAGAAAAAATACATTCAGGTCGGGCATGGTGGCTCACGCCTGTAATCCTAGCACTCTGGGAAGCTAAAGTGAGTGGATTGCCTGAGCTCAAGAGTTTGATATCAGCCTGAACATGAGTGAGATGCCCATCTCCAGTAAGAATAGAAAAACTAGCTGGGCGTTGTGGCAGGTGCCTGTAGTCCCAGCTACTTGGGAGGCTGAGGCAAAAGGATTGCTTGTACCCAAGAGTTTGAGGTTGCTGTGAGCTATGACACCATAGCACTCTACCCACAGTAACAGAGTGAGAGTCTGCCTCTAAATAAATAAATAAATAAAATACATTCCTTACAATTCACTTTTCCTTGAAATGAAGTTACTATATGATGTTGGTGGCACAACTAGAGAAAAGATGCTAACAGCTCTTGAAGGGACAGGCTTTGTATAATGAAATTAAAATGGAATTTAATGCCAAAATTTGGTAATGGAAACAAGAACTAGCATTGGAAATTAACAAACTTCACTTGGGCAATAAAAAAGACAATACAAGTCAACAATATAACAACATCTCCCATAAAACCCTTAAAAATAGCAGGTAGTTTCAAAATTCACAAGTAACTGTGAAACAGTAGAGCATTTTAATCTGTTCTGCTTAATCAGCAAAGCAAGCTCCAGGAATTCTGGAAATCTTGGCAATGTTTCAGTACACCACAGGCATTTATTTTAGGCAGAAGTAAAATTTAAAAGTTATAACTGAAATAAAACACTGCCCAGGAACTGAGTGACTGTTAAGTACTTCATTGATTAGATAGTATATGTTCCCTCTCTTATCTATTAATAAAGGCTAAACGCTGTTCAGTGGGTGATATGATTCTATAGAATAATCACTTATGTCTTTTCAGGTTTGCACATGGGTTTTAATTCTTATTAAGATCTAGATCCCTTAGCCAGGCATTGTGGCAGGCGCCTATAATCCTAGCTACTCGGGAGGCTGAGGCAAGAGAATTGCCTAAGCCCAGGAGTTGGAGGTTGCTGTGATCTGTGAAGCCACTGCACTCTACCGAGGGCAACAAAGTGAGACTCTGTCTTTAAAAAAAAATCTAGATCCCATATTAAAGGAAGAATAAAATAACCAATTCTATTTTAAATGACTTCTAGAAGCTCAAGTTACTTTTCCACTGAATTTCATTCATAAGAAGCCTGTTTGTATACAATTGTTAGGGTGAATAAAACCAGATTATGGAATATACATTATCAAACAAGTTAAGGTATGTATGCTTATGAAAAGCCTTTAGTATTCTTAATGCCACTTGATTACACACAAGGCTTTTATAAAATGATTCTGCTTTGTAAAAATGCACCTGTTTTAATATCTTATTTCTAGACCACTTACTATATAACACCTCTCTCTACTGGCTAGAGTTTCACGTGTCTACACAACAGATTTCATGAGTCCTACTCTAAGCAGGCTACATCATAATCCACCCCAGGAAAAAAAAAAGATTTGAAATTATCTTACCCCAGATATGAGAAATACTTTACAGAAGTCCAATACTGGCAGAATTTGCAGAAAGCTGGCAGCTTCCAGGGTGTCTTGAAGGTTGTCCATATTAAGAGAAAGTTTTGCAGTATAAATGAAATCGATAATTTTCCTCAGACCGACTTTGCTCACGCCATGAAGCTTAATGCACATTAAATCTTGTTCTTTCATTCCACCTTAAACAAAAAGACATTCAATTATACAAAGGTGAATAATTAAGGTCAAACTCCTGCTGCTAATTAGATGCAATAAAATCAAGGAAAAGTCTTTTTCAGTGTAAGCGTTCATATCAGAGCCAGTCTTCTGCATATTTTACAGTTAAAAGAGAAGACTTAAAAAGGAGGGAGGCGGAAGGTTGTATGGAGGGAGGGCTAACGATGAGGCCACACCTATGGTGCATATTGCAAGGGTACATGTCAATTCTGTTAAGTGTAGAGTATAAATGTCTTAACACAATAATTAAGTAAGTAGGGTGAAGGCTATGTTAACAAGTTTGATGTAAGCATTCCAAATTGTATATAAAATCAGCACATTGCACCCCATAAATGAATTAATGTATACAGATATGATTTTTTAAAAATAATTTTAAAAAGGATTATCTCTATACTAGTGGAGGTCATTTATGATGAAAGCACTTCCGAAATGTTCTCCTGTCACTCGCTATCTTTTGATGGGTCTTAGCAGGACACATACAAATCTGATGGCCTGTTCAGATGTGAGTTAGAAAAAGAAAAGCTCTGAAATAAAGATGGACAGTATGAAAAAAGGGCATCAATTTCCTGTGTTAAAACAGCACTACCCACAACTATATGAAAGATAGTCATATATTCCTTTTGAAACTGTTTTCCTCTTGTAAAGGCACAGACCATAAGAACTGAATTTCATGTTAGAAATGTGAAGATTTAAACACAGATTTTTCATATTGTTTTAATGTGATTGCAGAGTTTAAAAAAGGCAAACTACCTGTGAACATAGCCTTGAAGTAATCACTGGCAGACGCCATCATGACTCTATGCACAGGGAAGGCATCATCTGTGTCACCTGGCATCAGGGTCACATCACAAAGCAATCCTTCAAGTCGAAGCTGGTCAAATCCCTATGATAAGAACATGAGTTGAGACATTAATCAAGGAAAATGAGGTTAGAAATTCCTGTGTGCTAACATCTTCTTACATATTAATGTTGTAAGACATCTTTAGAACATAAAGACAACAGAATAATTACTTAGGAGAAGAAAAAATAACTATATAGCCTTCTTGCTATATATTTTCTTTCACTCTAGGAATAAAAATTAAGACTAATTTAGATTAAGAACAAGTAAGGAAAGAATACATACATCTGCTTCTTTACCTAATCATCAAATTTTACCTTATTTTGAAAAAAAAACAGTTATCATGTATACCTCTGTTTTCCTGTCTGCAGAATGAGGGTATCAGACTATATAATGTTCCTTTACATGATAATATTTTAATGGTCTTTTTATAGTGCTTTATTAACCCATCTTGCTTTTGGTTTTTCTTTTTCTTTTTTGAAAAAGAAAGGTAAAGACCATCTGTATTAAGTGCAAGATAGTAGTTCCTTCTAACACTTGTATTGTTCCATCTCTCTGAGAATTAGAGATGGTGCTTTAGATGTTCCTATACTCAGTACACTGCTGCTGTTTGACCAATTATCTTTCAGGTTTCCACTTTGAGATTTAATTATCTTCGGGTAAAAGGATCCCAGAGAGCCCCAACATGAGACTTAATTGTCTCCAAATAACCTAACGGCTTATTGGAGAATTTACAGGCTAGCACCCACAGTTCAGAGGAGGGACAGGCTTCTAGTGAGAATGCCTGTTGAATAGTTCTTCTACTACACCCCTGATGGTCCCAACCAATGACAGGTAGATAGTTGTGCCTTTAGTCTACTCTTAGAAGAGTGAGAAACACTTTTAAAATTATAATAGGTTGAATTCAAAAGATATATATATATATATTTCAAAACATCATGTTTTACACAATAAACGTATACACAGTTTGTCAATTAAAAATAATAAATGAAAGGATTATTAACAGGCTGGTAAAGTGAACTAAAAGAGGATAATATACAGTTTTTATAAGGCAAAAAAGTAAAGATTTGGAAAGATTGAGTTTGCAGTTTGAAATACAGAAATGTTTCATTATAAAAAATCAGGAAGATAGCTACTCATACAAATTTCTTTCTAATAACATAATAGTGTAATACAATTAAAAACCAACAACAAGGATTACTCCATGCCCTTCATATCTTAATAACCTCAAATAAAACTTTAAATAAAGTTGCTTCACAGATTTAAGAAGCAAAAGGCATAACATACTAAGAATAAAGTTTTTAAAATATTGATCCCATATATATGTACAATATAAACCTTAGTCTAAACTATCAATGATAGTCTTAAAATTGCTTTCTAAAGAAAATTCTTAAATTACAGAATTGGAACTTCAAAGAAATTATCTAATCCAGCCACTATCCCTCTATGGGGGACAGAGGAACTTTTTTTTTTATTGTTCAGGATTCATTGAGGGTACAAAGAACCAGGTTATACTGATTGCATTTGTTAGGTAAAGTCCCTCTTATAATTGTGTCCTACCCCAAAAAGGTGTGTCACACACAGTCACACACCCTAATCCCCCCTTCTTCCCTCTCTCTGCTCTCCCCTTCCCCCACACCCCTCCTGCCTTCTCTCTCTCTGCTCTTCCTTCCCCACCTCCCCCCTCCTTCCCCCTCTGCTCTTCCCTTCCCCCACCTCCCTCTCTCCTTCCCTCTCTCTACTCTCTCCTTGCCCCACTTCCCTCCCTCCTTCCCTCTCTCTGTTCTCTCCTTTCTCCACTCTTCACCATGTACTAGGTCATTAATTGTCAGATGAACATTTTTATTCCAAAATATTTATACATTATATTTTTACTTTAGAATAAAATTATGTATCATATTTTTCTTTCCCCAACAAGTGACATATGTTTTTGGCCAAAAATATCAAATCATTAACAAATGCTCTTTTTCCTTTCACAAACATTATAATATACGTTATATAGCATAACTGACTATTTTTATTTTCTGTTGCTAATTCATCTGCTGTCCCTGTTATTCAGAAAAGTAGAAGGAAAAGAGTAATAGCTTGTTGTGTAAAAAGTGATGTCAATGTTAGGGGAACAGTCACATAAAGGAAATAAATTGCTCCCTTTTTTTCAGTATTAGTATGGTAAAATGCAAATCAAAACCACATTGAGTTATCATATTATCTTTATTAGACTGGCAGAATTTAAGATGTCTTCATGATACCAAGGGCTGGAGAAGACACAGTCAACAGGAATTATTTTCTGTGACAGGGTCTTGCTGGGTTGTCTGGGCCAGAGTGCCTTGACTGTGGGAAGGAATTCTCATGACACTGACAAGAGTGCAGCCATTTTGGGAAACAGCTGGTGAGAGAAAGCAGGCCAAAGACCAAACTGTAGGATCACAGGGAACCCCCTCCCCACCCCCTAAAATGCTTCAAGGCCACTGCTCCTGGGAAACAACAGAACAGTAACTTTCTACCTGGGGGTGTAACTATAGTAACTATTGGGCCTTAGTGCAAAAATCAGTCCCTCTGCAGAAGATAACCCCCTCTAGCAACCCCCTCCCACATTCAACCTACAGATTAGGGGCAATAAAAGCCTCTTTAAACGGTTTGAATTGCTGGCTCCTGGTCAGATTCCACTATACCTTTATCTCCCTCTCTCACTTTTTTTTTTTTTTTTTTTTTTTTTTGCAGTTTTGGCCAGGTTTGAGCCTGAACCCACCGCCCCCGAGAAATTGCTCTTTTAAAATTCATATATGAGTCTAAATTGCAATAAGTTTGTGGGAATCAAAAGTAGATGTGTATT
>CAUYQV010191620.1:0-31256 GCA_963574575.1 Galagoides demidoff | reverse complement strand
CATGGCATCACAGCTCATAGCAACCTCCAACTCCTGGGCTCAAGCGAGTCTCCTGCCTCCGCCTCCCAAGTAGCTGGGACCACAGGCACCCACCACAATGCCCGGCCATTTTTTGGTTGCAGCCATCATTGTTGTTTGGCGGGTCCGGGCTGGGGATTCGAACCCGCCACCTTAGGTGTACGTCGCTGGTGCCTTAGCTGATTGAGCCACAGGCGCCGAGCCAATAGCCTTTCAATATTATATATTTTTCCTCTTTCTATGCTTGTTATTATTCTTCAGAACTTTCCTACCCCCTTTTTAAAAATCTCCTTTCTTTTTCTTAAAAAAAAATGCACAAACCACACATTTGAAGGGTGGGAAAGCTGAGAAGTCATAGGCTTTAGGAGAAAAGAACAACACTGAAAAAACCACTAAATTTAGTACCTTGGAATGCGAGGTGAGGCCTCAAAAAATCTCAAGCCCCAAATGTGCTATGAAAATCTCCCAGCAAGGATTCTCGCCTGAAAGGCTGTCGGCTTCTCTACTGCCCACCATGCCAGCTGGAAATGGGGATTTAGGAAGTGGTCATTGTTCAACACTCACTTTCAAACACAGCCAGAAGAAGGGGCATCTTCTTAGAAACACTTGTTAACAAAGAGCCCTGCTTCCCCTCTGGGAAATGCAAGAGGAAGCAGCCATGCGGTGGGCACATTTCCTGGGAGTACACGGAGAGGCTTATGAGCAGACAGAAAGGCCAGCGGGAGCCAGCACAGAGCAGGAGCAGCAGGTTCACCCCATGCCACCTTTCCTGCTTCGGGGCAGGACGGGGTGCCTTCTCTCTTGTTAGTCCTTTACTGGTCTAATCCCATAGACACATCTGATTAGGGAGTCTTTCTTGGGCATGAATAGGAACCAAGATACTGGGCAGTAGAGAGAACTATTCACCTAGGTCACTTTTAAGCAAATGAAACTTTGTACCAGGAAGGTAGAAAAGATGGATGACTCCATGCTTTCATGGTCACTTTATTTCCCTTGAGGAGGGTATACTGGGAATAGGCCCGAAAAAAAGTGAACCAAGAAGCAGTGGCATCTCTATGCCTTTGGACAGTTTTTAGGAAACAGAGGGCCCTCTGGTCCACCCTACTTGCCAAGAATAATTTAGAATGACTCCTTTCTAAAAGCAGAAGACGGAAATACGGAACTCTTGGGTGATCCTGCCGACTCACGGGCTCAGCGCTTAGCCATGAGCTGATGTGATTAAACAAGCAATGTGTGTGAAAGCATTCTGCAGACTGTGGCAGGCTGTTCAGCTGACTGCCAATGCCAAGAAGGCTTTCAAAGGGACGTGACCAGCACCATTCTGGGGGGCATGCCCACAGTGGAACTGAGCCCCTGAGAAGTCAGTAGACAGGCACGGGGCCCAGATTTTATTTGGGTCTGAAGCTGCCTTCTCAGACTGAGAGGAAACCTTATATAATGAAGTTAATATTACAGAGCACTGGTCTTTCTAGGGCAGGGTTCACCTTTCCATTTGCCCAAAGGAGGCCTCCTGGTCACAGTATCACCTTGGATCTGATTTAGCTTTTGCTGAGCATGCTCAGTTATTCACTAGCCATGGATACTGGCCCAGCCTTGGGGTTCCACTGGTGAGGTGTCTGGAGAGCGATCAGGAAGAGGAAAGGGACGTCGTGAGAACTCCCAGAATCAGACTTGGGGAAAGGTCAAAGAGGACAAACGAAGCAGGGAGGAGAAGGGGCTCTGAGTTGGCCTCTGGAAGACTTGGGAAACAGAGACTGGGGTGGGGGGGAAAGCAGCCAGACAAGCTGCTTGTAACACACCAGCACCCTTCCCTCGAGGTAAGAGAAGGCTACTGTCCCCAGAAACTGCACTCATTCCCCTGCCCGCCATTGCAGCTCAGGAGAGCCACTGAGTCCCTAGAAGTCTAGAAGGAATGCAATGGGGTCTGTGCACTCACTCTGCTTCTATTTCAGAGCCCTCTCTGTCCTGTGAGGTATAAACAGAGCGAACCCAAACTTCACCTATGAAAGGAAGAGGCAGAGGCAGGGATCAGGTTAATGTTACTGTATTTCCATTGCCTCATCTGGCACCAGAAGAGGGTGGGTCACGTTTCTCATCTCAGGGATGAAGTGGATCGAGGAAAGAATGTGCTCGGTAGCTGTGGAGAACTGAGCCAACTCCCATGACCCATGCCCACATCACCAGTGCTGGCTCCTCACCGTCTGGAACCTGATGGCAGGGCACTTCTCCTGCTGCTGTTATCTGCTCTAACACAGGGGGCTGACATCCCAACCTTGAGCATACCTTCCTCTTGGGCAGTGCTGTGGCGTGTCTGAGAGAGAAGGGCAGAGACCTGGCTGGCGTCTCATCTGTGTCTGGGCTGGCATCATCTCAGCCCCTGGGCCGGGGCTACAAGGAGCAACGGACAGGGAGCTTGTCTCCCATAAGATTTTGGCCTGCGCTTAGGCACAGGGGTTTAAGAGGGCATGACCTCAGATTTTGGCTAGGTAGTTTGAAATTACCAATTTCAGCCCCTGTGTCCTGGGGAATTCCGTACTCCCAGAAACCTGGGCTAACCTGGAGAACATTGGATACTTTCGATCTAGAAAGAGAGCCAGAGGGTGTGAGCAGAAAAAGATGAATAAAGGCTAATCCTGGAGGCCAGTTGCCGCTGGTTCTGTTCTACAGTCAAGAGCAGGGGTTCTCAAACTTTTTAAACAGGGGGCCAGTTCACTATCCCTCAGACCACTGGAGGGCCGGACTGCAGGCCCCGGGACGAGTCAGCTGCTAAGCAAGATAGGTAGCGGTGGCAAAAACACCCGGCAGACTAGATAAATGTCCTAGGCAGGCCACATGTGGCCCATGGGCCATAGTTTGAGGATACCTGTTCAAGTGGATGCTGCTGTTTATGGTATGTGGTGTGAGAGCTTAGACGAGGAACAGAGCTCTCATTTTTTTGGCCCCTCTCCTAACTGGACAGGGCAAGGAGCTTCACCTGAGCATGAGGAATTCAAATAAGACTCAAAGGAAGAAATTGCATGCTCTCCAGGGACACCAGGAACTACAGCTGTGGAGGAGCTTCAAGCCTCTGGGGAACAGAGCTTTTAATTGCTAAAACAGGGAGCAACAGTTCCCGGCAAATCAATCCCTGCTTTGGCCCAGCAAGTGGCTGGCAGCCCAGGCACAGCTCAGAAGGCTCCTCTGGGGTTGCTGAGCTGCTGCTCTGGCTCTCCCTCTGCCTGAGGGCCCTCTCCATGCAGAGAGGAGACGAAAGGGAAGGAGACCAAGTGGGATGCAAGAGGCCAGGTGCCCTCCCCTGCTCCAGGTGTGAAGATAGGCTGGCAGAGACCTGTGTGGTAGGTGAGCGCTATGTCACTCAGAATGTGGATGGCATTTGTGTGACCAGGCAGAGTGACCCAGCTGGACCCTGGGGCAGGGCCCTTTTGGCCTCTCACATCAGGGCCTGTGTGGCTGAGCAGTCCTGTTTGGGAACCTCTGAGCAGAGCCAGCCCCACCCACCTCTGAACCAGCAGACTCCTAGACATAAACAAACCAGGGCCCCTGGGCAGCTGCCAAGATCTCAGTCTTCTTGGCAAGAGCCAGGGGCTAAGGGCGGCCCCTCACTCGTCATCCCTCCAAGTAAACAGGGGTGCTTGTTTATGTAGGGTGGAGAAGAAATCTTGTTGTTGGATAAATCTGGAGAAGAGGAAATCCAGAGTGTACTCTGGTTTAGGTAATGAGCTGAACTCCACCACTTTCCCTGTCTGGGGCCTGAAGATAACACCTCCATAGGTCAGGATATGATCTCTCCAGCCTCACCACTTTAATTCCTAGCTCAACTGGGGAGATCCTGGCTCCCTCCTTCCCTGCCCTCAGAGCAAGGCTGGCCTGTCAGTAAGAGTCCTGTCCTTAGCACTCCCATGCAGTCTTCTAAGGCTGTCCAGGCACCCTCCTGACTCTACCCCATGCTGTTCCTCAGCCACAATGGGCACAGGAGGGGAAGGGATGTATGGGGCAGAGTCAGGGGCCAGCCCAGCTGTTGGCTATAAACCAGCACCCGGCACCATCCCCTTCCTGACACCCTCCAGCTGGGTGGGTGGGCCAGGGTGGGCCAGGGTAGGCCAGGCTGGGCAGGGAGCATGGGGTCAGCTGGGGAGAGGCTTTGAACAAGGCCAAGGAGGAACACTGATGTCCAACCAGACATGGAAGGCAAGAGAAAAAGGGAATACAAACCACTGACCCTACATTCTCCGTGAAGTGTTGTTCAGCAAAACAGGAAAAAAAAAAAAAAAAGGCAGAGGACCCATCTGCTTTCTGAGGAGCAAAGTGGCCCAATTCCATCACCACTGGGCATACAACCAGTGGTTCTTCCTCCAGGCTCCAGGGCTTGTGTTTCCTGGAAGTTATGGCAACACACAGATGGGGACCCTGATGTCACCTGCACTCTATATTCACCTGCTGGTGCCCTGTACATCAACAAATGGCAACACTTTCCCCCCACTTCACAGATGTTAAGATAGAGAAGATGGTTACCTTTCTCAGTGTCATACACATAGTAGAAAGCAGACTGGCAAGGCTGAGGTAACAAATTGTTGTTGTATTTACAGGGAAATGACTGAAGGTACAGCCTCAAAGACAGCTAACTGGATCAAGCAGGCCAAACCGCCATCACCAAGGCTGAGCTGCTTCCCGGAACTGTGAGACCCTGTCTATCCCTGTCATACTCTGCTCCCTTCGGAGCTTCAAGGTCCCCTATCTTCTTTGGAAGGGCTGGGGTGAGCATCTCCAGGACACCTGAAAACTTTAGCTTCCTCCAGGATATTGTAGTAACTCAACCACTCAGGACCACTCTGCTCCGAAAGCCAGCTGGTGAGTTGCTAAACAATGGCCAGGGGTGTGGGGAGTGGGGGAGGCTTGTGAATTAAAAATAGATGCTAGTAATCACCAGAGAGCTGGGAGAGAACATGTGGGGCTGTGTTTACTCGAGAGAAAAGAATACCTCCTATTCATGCCCAGAGACCAGAGTGGAACCACAATGGCTTCTCACAAAGGCCAGTGGCCTGGGGGAATCAGCTGATAGAGCAGGGTTTACTGATGGATGGAAGACCCCTTTCTTCTAGGACAAGGAAGTCCCTCTCTCCACAGGCACCCCAGGGCCACTCCTATCCTGCAGGGGCAGCTCCAGGACATACACCTGAAGTGGAAATAGCAACCAAGAGATAAAGTCATCCTCCTTGGGCTGAGGCACACCAGCTCCCTACTGGTGTGCATAAAATGGTCCTAACTGTTTCAGTGAGAGCTGGGTCTTGGGGACAGACTAGAAACACAGGATCTACTCTCCTCTCTGAGAGGTGGGGAGAGGAGACTACCTAGCTGGGTGCCCCAGGGAAGCAGTCTGTTGATGTCTCTACCAGAGATGTCTAATCATGGCCTGCGGGCTGCAGGCAGATTATTAGAGGCCTGTTTTGCTTATCTGTGGTACTGGGAAAATTATGCACACAGACGTTTGTTAAGTGTTTGTGTATTTTTTTTTCTTTTTTAGACGGAGCCTCAAGCTATCCCCCTGGGTAGAGTGCCATGGCATCACAGCTCAGAGCAACCTCCAACTCCTGGGCTCAAGTGAGTCTCCTGCCTCAGCCTCCCAAGTAGCTGGGACTACAGGCGCCCGCCACAACGCCCAGCCATTTTCTGGTTGCAGCCATCATTGTTGTTTGGCGGGCCGGGCTGGGGATTCGAACCCGCCACCTTAGGTGTATGTGGCTGGCGCCTTAGCCGATTGAGCCACAGGCGCTGAGCCAAGTGTTTGTGTATTTAATGGCAAACCCAAGACAATTCTTCTTCTTCCAATGTGCAGCAAAAAAGAAAAATGGTTGGACACCCTGTGGCCTTAGTCTATTCACCTGCAAAATGGAGATAATAATACCTGTTGTGCCAGCTTCACAGGTATGTTATTAAGATTAACCAGACAACATGTTTCAAAGCTGAAAGTTCAAAATAAGGATATAAAACAGTCACAGGAACAGCCATTTCCCTCATTATCATCCTGAACCCAGGAAATGTCCCCCCACTCAAGACACCCAAGAGACTCTGGGCCAGGCCTTCCACAGGCAGCAAGAATCCCTCTCCCCTCCACATTATCTCGGGGACAGCATGAAGACCAAATGCAAACCCCACAGAAAAGTCCCACAGAAAAGCTCCCCAGTGGAGGCACCTGCCCTGTACTCCCAAAGTCCCTGCATTCCCGCCCAGTAAACATTGACAACCCTTTGCCAGCTTCCAAGGGTGCCCACCACAATTCCCCGTGTCTGCTCAGGCAGCCAGAGGTCTTTAGGGGAGCTCTAGGCAACCAGAGGCTACATAGTTATTTCCCCTCCTCATAAAATAGGTGCAGAGCAGAGACCCTCTCTTGATAGGATTTTTCTAATTTGATCTTTAAAATGTGCTAACTGACTCACCTGTGAGAGGTGGGTCTCGCTGCTGCTGCAGGCAGAGTGCTTAGTCCTTGAGGGTGGAACAACCTGGCTCATTCTGCTGGGCTCCTCCAGCTCTGGATTTCACAAAGCCACGCTACCCTCTTAGGCAACGCATCCGGAGCTCACTCTTAGAACAGACTTTTCCCCAGTGGAGGCGAGGCTTGCAAATGGTCCAGTCCCATCATTTTAAATACTATCTATATGCTGACAACTCCCAAATTTATGCCTCCAGCTTGGATCTCTCCCCGGGACTCCAGACTTGTACATCTGACTGCTTATTTGGCATTCCCGCATGGAGGTTTAATAGCCATCTCAAACTCAATGTACCTAAAACCTAGCTCTAATTTATGCCCCCAACAGCCCTTGCCAGACACCTGTTCTATTTGCTACCTTCCTCGACTCAGTTAATGTCAAGTTCTTCTTCCCAGCTGCTGGGCCAAAAACCTATAAGCCATCTTTAACTTCTCCCTTTCTGTCATGCCTGCATCCAATCCAACAGCTACCTCTGTGGCTCAATCTTTGAAGCCAATCCAGAATCCAGCCGCTTCTCCCCACTTCCAGCACTCCTACATCACCTCACCCCAGGGTATATCAACAGCTTCTGAACTAGAGCCCACACCCTCTGGCTCACAGTCTATCCACACAGAAGCCAGAGTGATCTTGTTAGAAGGTATTATTCATCTATACAAAACCTTCTAATGACTTCTCATCTTAGCAGAGATAAATAAAATCAAAAATCCTTTTCCCGGCCTCTTAGGCCCTCTGTGATGTGCAGTCCTCCCCACTCCCTCATCCCTGGCCCATCTGATTCTCTTTTACACTCTCCACCTTGTTCACTTCACTTCAATCACACTGACCTCCACTCTTGCAGGTTCTTTGAATACCCTGAGCACATTCCTACCTCAGGACCTTTGCACTTACTGGTCTGCCAACCTGAAATGCCCTTCCCTAGCGGTCCACAATTCACTTCCCCACACTATCAGAAAGGCCTTTTCTGAGCAACCTGACAAAAGAGCACGCCTATTCCCACACCTCTCTGTCCTCTGACCCTGCTTTTATTTTGCTTCTTAGCACTCATCACCACCAAATTCATTATGTAGTCGTTTATTTAATGGCTTGTCTCCTCCCATGAGGATATAAGCTCCATGAGGGTAGGGGCTTTGCTTGCATTCACTGCTGTGTCTCTGATGCCTAGAATAAGGCCTGGCATATAGTCGATGCTCCATAAATATTTGCTGCTGAAGGGATGAGGGAAGCCACTGACCAGGGAAGGCTCTGCTATCAACAGGTGGGCCATAATCACCTGTGCAAAGTCCTTTCTTCTTGAAGAAATCTAGAACCCAGGTCATTGTGGAATTTATGAAATAATTCAACATTTAGTGGTGAGAAACTACTGGAAAATAGTGCCCCAGAGTGATGATTATGGTCAAAGCGTAGTCTGAAGTTGCTGTGTTGAATATACTGGAGGGGGCTCGGCACCTGTGGCTCAAGCGACTAAGGCGCCAGCCACATACACCTAAGGTGGTGGGTTTGAATCCAGCCCGGGCTCGCCAAACAACAATAATATATAGCCGGGCGTTGTGGCGGGCACCTGTGGTCCCCGCTACTTGGGAGGCGGAGGCAGAAGACTCACTTGAGCCCAGGAGTTGGAGGTTGCTGTGAGCAGTGAAGCCATGGCACTCTACCCAGGGGGACAGTTTGAGGCCTCTGTCTCAAAAAAAAAAAAAAAAAAAGAATATACTGGAGGGTAGGTCCCATTACTGATGACAGCTGCCAGCTGGCACATACAGGGGCCACATGGCACAGTGGAATGAGCACTAGCCTTGGGGTCAGGAAACCCAGGTTCTAGCCCAGCCCTGTCACTTATAAGCTACGTGGCCTCAGACAAGTTGTATCCCCCTTTTTAAATCTATTTGCTATTTAAAAAAAATAGGACATTGTCACCTGGCTTACCTACCTCACAGAATTGCTTTAATGAATTCATGAAATGATGTCTACAAATTCACTTCCTAACTGGAAAAGTACAAAACCAAACCTGAGCTGCTATGCAGTGCCAGGCATACAGCACACACACAAATGTTTGTTGAATGAACAAACCGCCAAACGTTTTCAAATGTCAAGATGCAAAAGAACTGGAGAAACAGTCTGTGTGGATGGGAGCACAATTCTAAATCATGCGTGTGGAGAGGTATCTGCTCTGGTGATAATTTATGGCAAACACAACTTCAAACCTTCGTTTCCCTTGGAAACTGATGCTAGAAACCCCACTAGGTCTCACATCCCCCAAATGTAGGACTGTCTGGTCATCCATCACCTCTCTGCTCTCACTTCCTTCCACTCTCAGGCTGTCTTCTCTTTTATCTACCCTTCCACTAGCCCTTCCATACTCTTCCCTCCATGGCCAACAGGCTGTCTCCTGCCCACAGTCTAGGCACTTGGCCCCCTGTAAGCTCTTACTGCAGCTCTGCATCCCCTGGGGCCCTTGTTAATCTGGAGAGTCTTGCTCCCTCTCCCACAACTCATGCACTTTGGAGGCAGAACCAGCATTCTGTTGGGCTTAGTGTCGCAGCATCACCCCTCACCCTCCTCACCCTCCAGGACAATCCTGGCCTCCTCTGAGGTCCCTGCTGCTGCACTCCCCACTCTGCCCTACACTCATCAAAACCACCTGCTGCCCTCCTTTCTGGCCATCACCCTGGGGGATTTCAGTGTCATGTGACAGCCCCTTCCACAGCCTAACCTCTTAGTTCTTGCTCTCTCAAAATCATTGTCTTCCCATTTATTCCTTGTCTGCCATGCTCTGTAAGTATACTTTGACCCTTATCTTCCCTCTCTAACCCCCAAATCTCAAACTCCAATGCCCTCTCCTATCTCTCTCACTCCTCTTTGTTCTCAATGCACCAGTTCCCTGGTCCCCTAAAAGCCCCCATATCCTTTTCTCCACATTCATCAGCCTTCTCCTATCCCCACCTCCTTCTCTGTCAGCCAAGAATTCAATCCTTTGGGCATTCTCTGACCCAAACCCCTCAACTCCTTTGTCACCCCCGACCTTTCAGCATGCCCTGCCAGCAACCACTAACCTCAGATCAGTCTTAGAACCCTTCAGCTCTGTCCCTACCCGTGGTTGCTTTAGACCACTAGAGGGAAAATAAACCACAATACCTGGGGTGCTGCCAGCACAAAGTGAGAGCCACTGCAGCACCAGACAGGTCACCACGTGTTCCTACTCAGAGCCTTGCTCTCTGTGCCCCAAGCTGAACTTTTTATGCCCCTCTCAAGCCAGCTCTCCCTCCTCCCCCACTGCTCTCAAGAAATAGTCATACCTTTGGACTTTTTCCCCCACAGAGAAGAATGTCAAGTAAGAATTCATTTCTGGCTCCCAGAGACACCATGCTTCCTGACCATGGATAACGCTGATACCCTCTCACCTACTCACTGACCTCACCCCAGCAAGAATGCCCATCCGCACCACTGTCTTCAATCTCTCCCTGATTGGGCTCTCTCCTGCCCACATGGGAATGGACTCAAGGTCTTCTTATCTTGGAAAACTCAGCAAAAACCAAATGTCTTAACCTGACATCCTCCTGTCCTCACCCTTCTCAGCCAACCTACACAAGCTGCCTCCACTTCCAGCATCTACCCCATCCAATAACCCCCACTGATTGCCATGGCCTGTGCATATTTCCAAACCGGACCTGACCTGCAGCTTCTGCCACACTTCATTCTGAGAATGACTTCCTCCTCCTCCTCCAAGCCCCTTTCCCCTCTTTGCTTCAGCATTACCTCTCTTCTGGTCTACTTCTATACATCTGGCTACTCCCTCTCAGACCCCTGGTGCTTGGCCTGTCCCTTATATGTCAGTTGGATCTGTCCTTGTCCTCCCTCTTACTCAACACACACCCCTTTGAGGATCTTATCCATGCCCACAATTTCAACCTCTGTGTTCTAGCCCTGGCCTACACCACTACCCCACTAGCCCAAACCAGTTGGTCCTCTCTAGTTGGACAGCTCCCCAAGGTGCCTGCAACTCAACAGGTACAAAAGTGAGCTTATCACCTTCCCTCCAAAACATGCTCCTTTCCCATCATTCCTCAGTGAGAAAATTCCCCCATCCCTGAAGTTGCTAAGCCAGAAACCTTAGAATCATCCTTTACTCCCCTTTCTTTGCCTCTTATTCACTTTCTCACCTAGTACCACTGAGTCTCACTCCCAAATGTCTTTTGAACTTGTCTCCTCCTTTCCATCCCCCTGCTGCAGCCTAGACTACTGTACCAGTTCCAAAAACGGTTTCCTTGACTCCGATTTTGTGTTGCCTTTTGCATCTACTATCTACACTGAAGCCCTGCCTAACACCCTTTGATATCTTCACACTAAACCTGGCAACAGCTTTTATAATTTGGCCTCAGTAGTCCCCAAAGTGCTGAATATTAGGGGTAAAAAGGACCCCTAGTAGCCCTGAGCACCAGTTTGCTAGCATTTATAAATGCTTTACCCTCCTCTAATCCCTCCCTGTCTAAACAATACTCCTTCAAAATTCAGCTCAATGGTTTCCTCCCGCAGATCCTTGCCAGCTCCCCGCCCCTCTCAGTCTCCTCTCCCTCAAAGCTCTCATAACCTCTCTCATAGCCTCGTCACTCTTTGGCAAGTTCATCAATTGTCCAAGTAGCTTTTATCCTTCCTTCCCAAACAACAATCCTTCATGGATTCCTATCCAACTTCTTTGGTTGATAGTAGTAGTAGTAGTAAAAATGATAATATGGCAGGTTCTACTCCAAGTTATTTTTTATAAATGTAACTCTCTCAATCCTTCAACAACTCTACAATTATCCCCATTTTTAACTGGTGAAACTGGGACACAAAGATGTGAGTAATCCAGCTACTGAGTGGCAGAAACAGCTAGTTCTAGTCTGTGCTCTAAACTATAATGCTTACTTCTGACAGTACAATTAAGGGAAACAAGAAAAAATTTAACATCACTCTGAACAAAATGTAATTTTGAAAAACAAACTCCTAAACAAACAAAAGTTAGCCATTTGGGGGATCATCTCTTGTTTTAGGCTTTATTATACCCCTGACTCCTTCAACAGGTCAGATTACTCTGGAGGTGGCAAGGTGTCAGGGCAACCAAGGAGGCTTCCAGCTCCTCCCCAGGTCTTAGCAAATGGCTCTTACCCCTGAGTTGCCCTCCTACCTGAAAGGGCCACCTCACCTTGTCTCCAAGGCCTTCAGCCTCCTCAGCCAGGAGATACACACTGCCACCATCAGCCAGCAGCAGGGTGGTGTCAGTGGTAGAGGAGGAGCGTGGGCGGCACTGGTGCTGGTGCAGGATGGCCGTCAGACTGCTGTCCTGGGGGGCCTTGCGCAGCAGGTGGGGGCTGCCGCGCTGGGGCTCCAGAGAGCTGCTCTTGGTGCGCCGGCTGCTGCTCCCACTGCTGCTGTGCAGGCTGGCCCCCCGCTTGATAGAGGGTCGGGAGCGGATCTGTTGCAGCACGCGATTGAAGGCGGTGGGCCGGGCGGGCAGGTCATGCAGGGACATAGCGTAGGACACACGGTGCATCTCCGGAGAGCGCTCCTTCTCATCCGGGGAGTCATGGTCAGACATGCCCTGCTGCTGTTGCTGCTGCTGAGAATCCTGAGACGCCTGGTGCTCCCTCTCCCGCGATCGGCGGCGGCTGTGGAACAGGTGCTTCAGGCCGTGGCCAAACATGGAGCCCTCTGAGAGCTGCTGGATTTTCTTAAGGAGGAAAAGATAAAGAACCCTGGTGAGTGGAAAGCTCTTGAGTACCTAGTTGGGTGAGGGGGAAGGTAAAGGGTCTGTCCCTGGGAGAACAGCATAGCTACTATAGCTATCCGAACTGCAAGAACCCTATAGATGGCTTGTCATGCCTAAAGGTCACCTTGCAAAAGGTGGATAGGACCAGACCTATCCTTTCATTCCCAAAGAAAGGCACCCCCATGGTTCCCTGCAGGACATTCCAAATCAAAATATAGGTTCACAGTTTCTAGGAATAATGCCCTCTGGGCTATAGGCTGGGGCTTGGTGGCATATACAGGCAGTACTTGGCTCACTGGATTAAATACATCTAGGCTAATCTCCCTCCCACTCTCCAACCCCTTACTCCTTCCATCCTTACAAGTTAGACCATCCTTCAAGCTATACTTGCCCTAGGACCACCCAGCAGTCATTCCAGGGATGTCTCATTGAGGCACTCTTTGCGAAAATGAAGGTTATCCAAACAGGTTGTACTGTGGTAACAGACACTACTAATTGCCTACCCAATACTCACTTCTCTTTCCCACTAACCAAACTGCAAGAGCTTAATTCGCCTTGCTAAAAAATACCTGCTTCATCAGACTCCCTTGCAGCTAGGAATAGCCACATGACACCAAGTTTTGGCAAGAAAAATCAAGGTGACGATTTCTGGGAACATTTTTGTGTTCTTAATAAAGAACACTTAATAAAGGCACTGGCCCTGACTCTTTCCATCTGGAATGTGAATGCAATGGTTGGAAATGTAGCAGCTAATCTGTACCCACAAGGTAACACAGTTGATGATAAAGGCCTATACACATATAGTAAGGCTAAATGGACAGGCCTATGGAGCCACCATACCAGTCATGAATGCCTACCCTAGGGTTCTTATTGCATGAAATAAATAAATCTATACATGACTTTAGAATGATTTTTTTATTGTTTGTAGCCAATTTCATTCCTGATATAGTTGGCAATAAAATAAATTTTACTTATAGGAGCATACCACACAGCCAGTACTGTGACCTATTCTTTCATATACATATCATTTGGAACCAGCTATCCAAATGAGTGTCTCTCTCCTCAGACTGGAACAAAGCAAAGAGGCCATGGAGCTCAGCACTGCCCTGGCCCCAGCCTTCTCCCTTAGCTCTGCTTGAGTTTCTCCAGCTGCTCCTCAGATAAGTCTGCTCAGAGAGAGGCAGCTGGATGGCCCACTAGGGTGAGGCAGCTGTGGGATAATTCCAAACAGCTGCTTCTGTCAGGGGACAGCTTATCCAGCCAGACCAAACCCTCTACAAGAGATCTGGAGTAGCTGAGAGGAGGGGTGGAACTTGGGAGCATCAGGGAAGGCCCCACACTCTGTAAATCCTAAGAGAGAAATGCAGAACCCAGCCATTCAGGGCTCAATGAGCCATAGCAGGCTTTCAGATGCGAGGAACAACCCACAATCTCATGAGGCAGCTTCATTCTAAAAAACATTCCCAAGAATTACACACACTGGATTTCCTTTTTTTTTTTTTTCCCTAGAAACAAACTTACAGAGCAAAAACACTTAAGACCACGCAGAAACCAAACATAAACAATCCTACATCTTCTGAATGAGCTGACCTCACTCTTAACGTTACTTTACACTTCACATTGGTTTTGTGCAGGCAGCAGCACTTACACATGGATGTAAATAACTGCGTACTTGGGTAAAATTTTAGGATTTTTATTTTTCACCTGATCTGAGTGTCCCCACATCCTCAAAGTAGGTGAGGCCCTGACATTAATCATTTTAGAGGCCAGATAAGTTACATTATCACAACTCGTCATAAACTAATGGTTTATAGTTTTCAAGGGGCTTTTCATTCTGCCTTATCTCATTTGACTTTCCCAGATACTAACAAAAGGAAAAATTGCAACATTTCCCTTTATAGATGAAGAAATTAAGGCTATAACTATTTCTTCTCAAGAACTCAATTCTGGGGAAGCCCTGGAGATGGTAAGTCACACAGTGCCAGGTTTTCCCATAGGAGTTACCAACCCTTCAGGGCCAGCCCAAGGCAGGGCCACGAGGCCCACCTGAACCATACTGGGGAGGTTCAAGATGTCCAAAGCAGAGTGGATGGTGGAGCGCAGTCTACCATGGACTTGGAACAGGCCAGATCTTATGGCCTCCAGACCAGGGATGAGCCAGGACACCTCCCTCTTCCTCAGGCCCAAGCTGATATGAGACCTTCCTCCAAGCATCACGGATAGGGCCAGCTGGCTCTGACATTTGCCCAGCTGCTTCTGCCAAGTGGTCACATTACATATTACGAATTGTCTTTCTCACATTCTATTCAGGTTCCTTCCTCCTCTCTACTGATTCCTAAACAGGCGCCTCTAACACTGAGGTCCCTCTTCTATATCCACGCAAGTAGAAAGTTTCCCCAAAATTCTTCAGCTGAGGACCTGGAGCTCTAAGGTATTTCCTCTCCCTCAGCCCTGCCTTGGGTCCTAAATACTTTGGTCAATTTATTTTCTTTTTTTTTGAGGCAGAGTTTCACTATGTCGCCCTAAGTAGAGTGCTATGGCGTCACAGCTCACAGCAACCTCAAACTCTTGGGCTTAAGAAATTCTCTTTCCTCAGCCTCCCAAGTAGCTGGGACTACAGGTGCCTGCCACAGCGCCCAACTATTTTTTGTTACAGTTGTCACTGTTGTTTAGTGGGCCCAGGCCAGGTTCAAACCCGCCAATCTTGGGCTATGTGGCTGGTGCCATAATCACTGTGCTACGGGCACCAAGCCTGGTCAATTTATTTATTTATTTATTTTGCAGTTTTTGACCAGGGCTAGGTTTGAACACGCCACCTCCAGCACATGGGGCTGGCACCCTACTCCTTTGAGCCACAGGCGCCGCCCTGGTCAATTTATTTTTAAAATTACACGAGGGCCAACTGCAGTGGCTCACACCTGTAATCCCAGCACTTGGGAGGCCAAGGTGGGTGGATTGCCTGAGCTCACAAGTTTGAGACCAGCCTGAGGAAGAGCTAAACCACATCTCTAAAAAACAGCCAGGCGTTGGGGCAGGCGCCTGTAGTCCCAGCTACTTGGGAGACTGAGGCAAGAAAATCACTTAAGCGCAAGAGTTTGTGGTGGTTGTGAGCTGTGATGCCACAGCACTCTACCAAGAGCAACAAAGTGAGCCCCTGTCTTAAATAAATAAAAATTACACAACATTTTCTTTTTTTTTTGGTTGTAGCTGTTGTTGTTTGGCAAGCCTGGACTGGGTTCGAACACGCCAGTTCAGGTGTATGTAGCTGGTGCCCTAGCTGCTGAGGTACAGGCGCCAACCCACAACAGTACTTTTCAAAGCGCTCTCTGATTTATGCTCTCATTCGAACGTGACACTAGCCTAATCTGAGAAGCTAGGAATGTGATAGATGATAACATCAGCACCTCCATTTTGCAGATGAAAAAACTGAGGCAGAGTCCAGCTAAGGGACTCATTCAAGCCATACAAATCTCCAAATTTCAGACTAATCTACCTTCATAGGCCTACCCACTGATTCCAAGACTGAAGTAGAGATGGTTATTTGTAAGTGTCCCAGAATAGTACCAAAAGCAGGATTAAAACAAAACAAAAATGCCTGGGTCAGGAGAAATTAGGCTCCCCGGACTATAGTCACTGATCCACCCACATTATAGGACTTGGGCAAGACTCTGAACCCCAAAGTCTTCATTTCCCACCTCCCTGGCTGTTCTGCAGGTAAAAGAAAGCTGGAGAAGATGACTAGATGACCATAAGACCTGGCCCCAACGACACTGAAGAGTGTGTAAAAGTCCAAAGTCAGCAAGAGGGAAAGAACAAAAAGGAAGTCAAAGAACTGTGTGTGTGTCGGGGGCGGGGGGGGGGGTGCTGCTCTGAGTGAAGGGGATTTTCCTCGCTTATAAGGTGTCAGGCAAGATCAAGGTGACACAGGGGCTGGGCTGCACCTGCATCTGGATGTCAGGAAGGAGATGGTTAAAGATTTTGACATGAGAGGCTAAGTGTTTTTTTTTAAAAAAAAAAAAACCAACTCAGCACATACACATAACCAGCTACAAGTTTTAGAAGTGAGGAAAACCATGGTGACTAGCTGAAGGGAACTTAGCCGCCAACGCAGCAGAAAGCACCACCTGCTCTGACTAACAGGTTCCAGCTACTAAATGTCACTTGCTTTTCCACGTTGACTTTTGCTTTTCTCTTGCTGCCAGGAACCATTTTGGTGGCCAAATGAAGCCATGTATTAGAAACAGAGCTGAGATGTTTCAGAGTTAGAGCTGGGACACAAACAGAACTCTTCTACTCCACAATAACAGAGCAAGAAGCGCCGTCCACAGAAGTTAGCCAGAGAGGTGAGCGCCCCAGGATGAGACTGATACCTTGGGAGGTTAAAGGAGGCCTGCTCCGCCCACCCCAGCTACCTTTAAGGGAGATCCCATCTTAGGAGGCTTCATCCTTTCAGGAAGAAAGGGGCCTAGATGGTTTCCGAAAGATCCTTCCTGAGAAGCTTGCGGTCTCTAAACAGTGAGTTCATCCCTGGGTGTGGGTCCCCTAAAGGGGAAGTTTGCTCCCAAATCTGCAAATAGCTGCATGAAGCCAAAACCAAACGCTTCAGGGTACAGTGCCCTTGACACCATCTGGTTAAAAATGGCCAAACATGGTTTCTAATTCCTTTAGGTCCTGATGTTCTCTACAAATCCCAGAAAAGCTGAAAGGATTGGAAAAGGTCACACTAACCTATGGCTAATTATCCCACCTGGCAGCTGACTGAATAGTCCTTCCTCCCACTTGGGTCTGAAACACCCTCTGCCCCACCACAGGTATGGCTATGAGGGTTCAGTGCGGGTGATCAGGTCACCCTGAGCCTTTGCAAGCCTAGGTTGCCAATGTTCCTCTATTTATAGGGTCTCTATGGAAACAGGGACAACATTAGAGAGCTAATCACTGTAAAAACCCACAGAGTTCTCTCAGGATCTGAAGTGGATTGTGGAAGTCTCTGATTGCCCTAAAGAAGCTTTGGATGGGGCTAGGCGCCTGTGGCTCAAGCAGCTAAGGCGCTAGCCATGTATACCTGAGTGGCAGGTTCAAAACCAGCCCGGGCCCACCAAACAATGATGGCTGCAACCAAAAAAACGCTGGGCATTGTGGGTGGGCACCTGTAGTTTAAGCTACTTGGGAGGCTGAGGCAAGAGAATTGCTTGAGCCCAGGAGTTGGAGGTTGCTGTGAGCTGTGATGTCATGTCACAGCACTCGACTCAGGGCAACAGCTTGAGGCTCTGTCTCAAAAAAAAAAAAAAAAAGCTTTGGATGGGGGAGGCACCTGGGTCTCAGTGGGTAGGGCAGGGGTCCCATATACCAAGGGTGGCGGGTTCAAACCCAGCCACAGCCAAACTGCAACAAAAAATAGCCAGGCGTTCTGGCGGGTGCCTATAGTCCCAGCTACTCGGGAGGCAGAGGCAAGAGAATCGCCTACGCCCAGGAGTTGGAGGTTGCTGTGAGCTGTGATGCCACAGCACTCTACCAAGGGCAATAAAGTGAGACTCTGTTTCTAAAAAAAAAACCCAAAAGGGCGGTGCCTGTGGCTCAGTGGGTAGGGCGCTGGCCCCGAATACTGAGGGTGGCGGGTTGAAGCCCAATCCCGGCCAAGCAGCAACAAAATATTGGCCGGGCGTTGTGGTAGGTACCTATGGTCCTTGCTAAGGCAAGGGAATAGCGTAGGCCCAAAGAGTTGGAGGTTGCTATGAGCTGTGACACCATGGCACTCTACCAAGGGTTAATAAGTGAGACTCTGTCTCAAAAAAAAAAAAAGAAGCAGCTTTGGACTGGGAGCCTGAGGGAGGAGCAGGAGAGGGCCCATCACCCCAGCTTTGGGACTGATGACCACAGTGGTAGACAAGAGTGAGCAGCTGCAACTATTCAGGCCTGTTGGGGTTTCTATTGGAAACAGAGTGATGAAAGATTTTTGGAATCATTTTTTTCTTCCCCCAAATCACAACTGACATTAAAAAAAACGTATCTTGACTTGGGGGTAAATGAGATCCTTATTTTTTAATTCCTCCTTCATTAAGGGAATTCTGCCTGGAGAGAGTACAAGTGGGGAAAGGTCACCTCATCCACTGGGTCTTTAGGCAGCACTGACTCAATCTACCAGCATAAAAGATTTTTATTAAAGTTCCCAGCACGGTGTGCCCTCTCTCTGCCTCTCTGCATCCTACCCATCCTCCTCCACTGCCTGCTCCATAAAGCCCTCTCTGATCACACCAGTCTGCACTGATCTCTCCCCACTCTGAACACATAAGCACTCATTATCTGCACCACTCATTTTGTAATTAATTATGCACAGCCTTGTGACCTTGCTTCTACTGCTCTCTCTGTCATCCAACTTCTCACCTACTGACGCACGGAAATCTTGATGAGAATACGAGTGGACAGAGGACCTGTATCGTGTACATATTTGTGTCCCTAACATTACCTGGTGGAGACCTTAGTGCAAACATAGTGACTGCTATGTAATTATTTGTTCCTTTTTTGAGACAGAGTCTCACTCTGTTATTCTTGGTAGAATGCCATGGCATCATAGCTCACAGCTACCTCAAATTCTTGGGCTCAAGTGATCCTCTTGCCTCAACCTCCAGACGACAGGCACCTGCCACAATACCTGGCTAAAAAATAGTAGCAGGTGCCACTCTTGCTCAGGCTGGTCTTTAACTCCTCAGGTCAAGTAATTCACTTGCCTTGATCTTCTGGAGAGCTAGGATTACAGGCATGAACCAATGCACTCGGCCCTGTTCATTTATTTCTGAGCAAAAACTATCCAAATCTACAAACCCACCTTTTTTTTTTTTTTTTTTTTTTTTTTGAGACAGAGCCTCAAGCTGTCCCCCTGGGTAGAGTGATGTGACATCACAACTCACAGCAACCTCAACTCCTGGGCTTAAGCGAGTCTCCTGCCTCAGCCTCCCAAGTAGCTGGGACCACAGGCGCCTGCCACAGTGCCCCGCTATTTTTTGGTTGCAGCCATCGTTGTTGTTTGGCGGGCCTGGGCTGGATTCGAACCCGCCACCTTAGGTGTATGTGGCTGGCGCCTTAGCCACTTGAGCCACAGGTGCCGAGCCTACAAACCCACCTTATGAAGGTGATTTAATCCTTAGATAACTACCTTTTCCAAAGACATCATCGTTTCCGAAGATTTAAAATGCTGTCAAGCAACCTTTTATGTCTAACTCAGATTCCTCCTGTTGCAGTTTGAACCCTCATCTCACTCTATTATCTTAGTAACTGCCAAAATTGGAAGGCTTGGAAGGAAATGAACGCAGACCAAGAAGCCAGAATGCGTTTGCTGTCTTCACAAATGGTTAGGCAGGACTTGGGTGGTGGCTCATGTCCTCACAGATAGCCTTGTTTTCTACAGTGGACATCACTCAAGTTAACATGGCTGGAATAAGGACGTCTTATTTGGTTTTAAAAGTCAAATATTGTTTTTCTAACACAATCACAAAACACACCTGCTATCCCCAACAGCTTTGTTCTACCTTCTTACATGGAGACAGACTTAAGTGTTTGGCTGACAAAGGTGGACCGTGTCCAGCCATGGCCTCATTCCAAAAATGTACCTTCCTAAGTCTATGTGTTCAAAGACAGATGCTGGTTCTTAGAGAAAAGATGAAAATAAAGATGAGTTTTGAGTTAACTTCTAAGACCACCACTGAGAAATCTGAAGTCTTTTTATCCCAACTCCTGACCCTCACACTTTTGAAAACTTCAACCCAGGGTGGTGCCTGTGGCTCTGTGAGTGGGGCACCGGCCCCATATGCCGAGGGTGGCAGGTTCAAACTGGGCCCAAGCCAAACTGCAACAAAAAATAGCTGGGTGCTATGGCGGGCGCCTGTAGTCCCATCTACTCGGGAGGCTGAGGCAAGAGAATCACCTAAGCCCAAGAGCTAGAGGTTGCTGTGAGCTGTGACACCATGACACTCTACTGAGGGTGACAAAGTGAGACTATGTCTCTAAAAAATATAAGAAATAGAAAAACTTCAACCCCAAATTCCAGTCTTATCAGATGTTTCAACTCCTTGTTGAGGAAGAGTCTCGTTAATGAGATTGACAGTGAAGACACAATCAGATGCACAAAAAGAAGCACATTCTGTAAATACTAAGCCTGCAAGACAGTTCCTACTAGAACAACTAGGGCAGCTGGGAATTAATCTAGAACCAATATGTGGCAGGAGAACAGAGAGCTTCCTTTGCCACATGCTTTCCCATCGGTCACCAATTCTTCCAGAGCCCACATAGAGAGCTGTTCTGAATATTACTGAAGGCTGAAGAGCGGGGGATAATCCTGGGCCTCAGGATGCTCACCTGCCTCACTTAAGGTGCACGTGGCAAACAGTAACTTCGGCATTCATCACCAGCCTCTGCTGTTCCTGATGATTCCAATCAAACAGGGTGAAGGGCTTAGAAAAGACTTGGCCCTTGCTAGCTCCCCACCTTCATTTAGAAAGCCCTTTTTGCTTATTTGGTAATTGATGCTCTACTCTTTCTTATTTTTATTTTTCTAGAGACAGTCTCACTTTATTGCCCTCAGTAGAGTGCTGTGGCGTCACACAGGTCACAGCAATCTCCAACTCCTGGGCTTAGGTGATTCTTTTGCCTCAGCCTCCTGAGTAGCTGGGACTACAAGTGCCCCCCATGACGCCCGGCTAGTTCTGTCACCCTCAGTATATGGGGCAGGACCCTACCCACTGAGCCATAGGTGCCGCCTTCTACTCTTTCTTTAAAACCTCACTCTAAACCCATCTCCTCCAGAAAACCTTTCCTGATTAACCCTAACTGTTTGATTCCATCTCAAAATGCTTGAAGCACCCTTAAACTTATGTGCCCTTTAATAGATAGTTTTTCCTGCAAGTATTTCATCCTATTTGGCGTGGGAGCTCTCACTGGAGGGGAAGGCTGAGTCTACAGTCAAAGAACTAATTTTCCATTTCCTTCCTTTCAGGTTCTACCTTCTCTGATGAAATCTATCCCAGGGGTCTAGCTCCCACCTGAGACTGCAGCTATCTTCAAGCCTGATCCTATCACTTCTGACGTAGAACCAATGATAACACAGCAAAGCCCCAGATAGCTGTATCCTACATCAGAACCCCTCCAGGGCCCCAGAGTACACACATGCCTTCATCACATGCCATGTTCTTAAGTAGCTTGTCCTCTCCCTTATTTAAATAGAGAAACAGAGGCCCACAAATTTGATCAGAACTCTGAGCCTTATTTAAAGTCTTAGAAATAAATGAAGCAGAGAAAACAAGCAGGGGCTTCCTGGTAATGTCATGTTCTTTTTCTTGACTTGGGCAGTGGGTAGATGAGGTGTATGTTTTGTCATCTAAGCCGTACCTACATGTTTTCAGGCACTCTCACATGCATGTTTCACAATTTAATTCAGCAGCAACTCTCCCACTAAAGGTGAGCAGTATTCTGTTAACTGCAAGATCCCTTCTCCAATGGGTTGTCAACGAGCTACTCTGCAGGGCTGGACCACTTATGACAAACAGTAAAGGTGGTGAGCCAGCAGGGAGAACCATAGGATTCACTGGTGACTTTCTCTCGGATATGTGGCTTCTAGTGGTTTTCCCAACTCCTCACTCTGAGCAGGCAGGAAGACCAGTATATGGTGTGAAAAGAAGAACATGAGCTGGAATCCAAATGAATCTTGAGTCAAAAGTGCTTCATTCAAACCAAGATGGGAATAATGGAAGTTGGGGCTCTCTCTTTTTCTTCAGGGAAAGATAGAAATCTCTGGGGAAATTATTGACAGGGGATATTGTGAGACAAAAGAGAACCTCAGGGGAAAGCCCCTGGCCAACCCATCCCGAGACCCTTCCTTTCAGGAAAGGCCCAAGGGGTGGGAGTGATGGTGGGGAGGTCAGTGATTTCCTCCCCTGCCTGCAGGCTTCCACCATAGGTCAGGCCAGAATCAGCTCACTCTTACACTCGGCCACTCATCCTGGGCCTCAGAAATATGCTACCAAATGTCATATTTTTGAAAGGAATGTATGTTCCAGGTCTCTTTCTGCAGTTTTCCCCTAAGCTCCTTTTCCTTCCATTCTCACAGGAGGGAGGTTTTCTTGCTGGAGAATTCGAGTGTACTTCTGGTCAGCCAACACTGTGGCCAGCAACTCTAGCATCTCCTCCTAATGAGCAGGGAAGCTGGTAGGAGCAAAAGACTGGATAATGAGGACAACTGAATAAAGACATGAACTCAGGGGGTTAAACTGGAATCCAAGCCATAATGGCTGGGGAATGTGGCTGTGAATTGTTGAACTCCTATGGCAGAAATTTCTGCTGAGATCATCCCCAGAAGGTTATATGGATGTTTGGAGCAGTTGAGAAGACTTCCCCCCTCCCCCCAAAGTATCTGCATGAGTCTCCTGTGGGACGATGTTTTATTTTTCAGTAATAGTTACAGGTTTTAAATTTCTGCTTAACTATTTTTCTTCATTGGCTCTTCCCACCCTATAATCACAGATCCCAGGCCACTATAGTAGAAATTTACTGTGTACAGTAAGATGTTCCACAGTGCTAAAGGACCAGAAGGAGACCACAGGAGCCTCTGAAACCACTGGCTGTCACTAGTTAAGCATCATTCAGATCTCTTATGCAAAGACAAAAATCATCTCATCGTCCCCGGGCCCCACAACCTCTACGGAGGTGGTATAGACAGAATCTCTTATTGTTGTCCCTTTCTCAAGATGACTTCCTCCAATGCACTTAATTTATCACAGTGCCTGGAGCTGTTACAAGAAAATAGAAGTGGGACTAAGGGACCAAAAGTTCTTATCTCCAAAGTTTAAAATGAAAACAAAAGCAAGCCAGAACTGCTTACCAGCCTTGGCCAAACACAGGTGTCGGAGTAGAGGGTATTAAAAATTAAACTTGTCCTTTTCTAGTACCACCACCCATTCTACAAGTCAGCTTCTACCACCCAGAGCCCATAAGGGACTTTTTCCATCATTGGAAAATGGGGCAAGCATTGGAAAACAACTTTTCCAGCACAGGAAAACAGGTCTGGACATACTCCAATATTCCTAAACCCTTTCTCCAGCAAAAGGCACAGAAAAGTTGAGTGATTTGCCTGGAACACACAGCAAATCATATCACGCTGGCTCCCAAGTTCATGTCTGGTTGGGAAGTCCCTGTCCTATAGTAAACATGCTGTGATGAAGCAGAGATAAACAGGAAAAGGCCCTGCTTGTTTCCCTGTGCTCCCTCAAGCAGGCAGCAGCTAGGCTTTCTCTTCCTGGGTTCATATTACTGTGCTCGACCTCAGTGGTACATTTTCTTAGGGGACATTGGGGGGTGGCATCTCCTTTTCTTGTGCTTGATTTCAATTCTGATTCAGAAGTTCAGCAGTTGAATATCAAGTGTAGAGTTGTTGTTGCTGTATCTGGCCCAATCAGAATGAAGGCATTACCAAAAAGGAGAGAAAGATAGAGGAGGGGGGTAATGAAGGAGCTTAAGGCAACCTTATCTACAGAGACACTGCAGCAGCTCCCCCTCCCCCCGCCCACCAGACCACTTTCCTTGTGAAGTCAACTGGGAGAAATTAATGCAACCAGCAGTCTCCACTGCTGGCCTGAGCTACAGAGTGAGGGAGTCTCCAAGGTTGCCTCTCATGGACTCAGGTGAGGGTCCTATCTGGGCAAACAGTCAGAACTGCTGGCCAGGCTCATCTGGACTGACTCAGAATGAGGCTGAAGTCTGCGGCAGAAAGCTTGCCTCCTTCCACAACAACATTAAAAGGACCCCTTTCCCCGTACTATCTCACTAAAAACAGGAACTACACCTCCTGACCACATGGGGTGGACTTGAGGGTGACAGCTAATAGACACCAAGGACTCCCTGGGCCTAACTAGAGCACAAGCTTCCTGGCCAGAATCTATTAGTACTGCTCTTTAGATATAAGGCTAGCCACGAACCTCTGAAAAGAACAACAAGAGAACCAGAGCTCAGATTTGAAATAATGTCTACAAATTTTTAAAAGTACATAAGTCCCCCATTAACCCTTCCCAAAGAACACAGACAGGTAACATACAGAGGTTTGAGCACACACACTCACCTGTGCTTTGACTTCCTGACTCTGAGCTGCTCAGGCCAAATGAGGAATGTCATTGGCTTATTCTAGGGAGCTCCTTAGTGGCTGCTGCCATAGGATACAGGCTTTATTTAACGCAAGGGAGTCCTTTCTGTTCCCCTAGCCCAGACCCTGCACCCTCTCTGGAGAGAATTCCCCTGAGGCATCAATCTCCAAGACATCTAAGTTCCTTCCTAGGGCTGACATCTCGCTCAGTCCCACCGTGAGCTGGCTTCCGAAGCCTGAGCCTGCAGTCTCTGGGGCAGCTCCAGCGAAGGTGCATTATTCCCAGCTGCTGTTTTAATTGATACAGAGATATATCCAATACAGCTTGCCAACTGTCTCAGCAATTACAGGCCGGAAAATAAACAGTTCCATGTGGACAGTCCTCTCCATTCTGGTTCTATGCCGGCTCAGCGTGTGTGCAACTTGAACCGAGGCCCCAAACCAGCCCCAACACTGCTCAGCCACCTGTCAATTCTCCACCCTGGGGGTTGGTTCAGCAGTCAACAAAGATTTCCAAGCACTAGCTTAACCTCTGGCTCCACCTAATGGCAACAAATCCACAGCCCCCTTTCACAGATGGACAAACTGAGCTTCATACAGGAAGGTGCTCAGAGAACACAATAGGAGAAGATTAAATGAGCAAAAGAAACGAATGGTCACCTGCTAGGCTTCCCACTCTGCAATTTTCTTCCCCTGCCATCCTACAGGAAGAAAAGCGATGTCAACTTTTTAGTTAGCATCTTGGATTTCTCCAGCCCTTTGTCTGGGAATAGCACTCCATACATATTATTCAAACAATCTCGGAGGAGTGAGTCACTAGAACGTCTGCTGAATAATGGGGAGCAAACACAGAGGCCTGGAATAGAGCTGAAAGAGGCACAAACAGCAGCCGGCGGCCCTCCAACCCCACCCTGGGGTTCGAGCCCAGCATCCGCTCATCCTGACCTTTGCATGGCTTCTACCAACACTTTTATCCTGTTAAATCACTTCTGCGCCAAGCGGTGCAAGCTAAGTCCTGGGCTGGGCTTGCCAGGGGATGGTCTGCGCTCACCTTTAAATCAGGAGGCTTGTTTCGGGGACCTGGGTTGGGCGCCGGGGCAGCGCCGGCATCTGAAGTTGGCCCGCCAGCAGAGTTAGCACCCGTAGCCTCCCCAGGCCGGAGGTCCGCGCCTGGCAGGTGGGAAGCGGCTTCTTCCAGCCCAGTTCCATCCTCCTCGCCCTGTTGTTGCTGCAGCTCGTCCGATTTACACCTCTTCATGGTGTATGTGGGTCGGCAAGGGGAATCTGTCCTTCCAGCGCGCGGTCTTGGGGGAGACCGCACCCCCTCTTACACTCAGAAATGAGGCCTTGGGGTCTAAATTATTAACAAGAAAGGGAGTCGGCAGATCACAAATTCTTGAGTTAAAAAAAAGATTTTTTTAAGAGGATGAGGGAGGGGCGAGGAGGGGGAACCTTGATTACAGCTTGGAAGAGTTCATTACGACCTGGGGGGCGAAGGCAGGTCACAGTCGAGGCTTAGCAGCGGGAGTCCTTGGGCAGTCATTGGAGGAGGGAGGAGGGGGACAACCGTCGGCCCCCAAACTTTCTGCTTCAGGGCATGGGCAGGGCGGAGGAAGGCTGGGCGGCACAGCGCATCCCTCCTGGCTGGCCGAGATGCTGAGCGAGGCAGGGCACCGGGCAGCCGGCCGGGCAGGTCCTCGTCGGCCGCCCTCGGCGCCGGCTGCGGCCCCGGGCCCTGCCGCCGGCCCCAGCCCGGCATGGGCCGGCCGCGGAGCCCGCAGCGCGCCCGGCCCTCTCCCCCGCCCGCCTGCCCCGCTCCCCGCCCGCCGCGCTGCCTGCTGCAACGCCGCGGCCGCGGCCCGAGCCCGCCGCGAGCGCGCAACCTACCCCGCCCGGCTGCCTCCGCCCGGGAGGGGAAGGTGAGGCAAGGCGGGAGTGACAGCTGCAGCCGGCCAATGGGAAGCCCACAGGGCTGAGGGGGCGTCGCGCGGCCACGTTTTTTAGGGTTGGTTGCACTGTGCGAACCCCCAGGAGAAGGCTGGAGGGCGATGCTACTGTGTTTTTGCATTGCGGAGAGCGTGCTGCGGAGTAGGGGCGGGGCGGTGGGCGGTGGGAGAGGCGGTTTCAGCGGCAGCGTCCGGACCTTCCCAGGAAAGGCTCTCCGGGGATTTCCCCCACCTATTCGCCTTATTTGGCAGGGAGGAGGCGCCATAGGGATGTTTATCATCATTGGGTTTTTTGGTCTCTAACTTGGCACGTTATATTATTTACATAAGGGAGACACCGATCGCCTCTAGGATGCTTGTCTGAGTCCCAAACCTATGTCTCCATTCACAGCTGCCATCACTAAGGGGAAGGGGTATTGATGGCAGGAGGTTGATAGATACAAAATAATAGAAAAAGAGTGCTTTCTCGCCACAAATCTCAGCGAAACTGCCCAGAGTAAATCTTGAGGCAGAAGAGAACAAATGTTGGGGTTACTAAGATATGGAGAGGAGTAGCAATAATTATCCCCATGTGAATGCCAATTATATGACTACTGTGCTTAACCAACGGATTTTGCTCATCCAGCAAACAGTGGTTCTCACAATGTGGCCCTCAGATCAGGAGCATGGGTGTCACCTGGGAACTTGATAGAAATGCAAATTCTTGGACACCAGCCAAGACTTAAAGAATTAGAAGTAGTGGGCCAAGAAATCTGTGTTTTTACAAGCTCCTCCCCCCCCCCCCCCCCGGTAATTCTCACACAGATTAAGGTTTGAGAACCATTGGCCTAGATTATGGTGCAGGGGCCACGCAGCAGTCTGTGAGTCACAGTGATGCTCTTTAAAGGATTTGACAGTTTACCAATCTCTTTCACACCCGTCATGCCATTCTAGCCTTACTTCAGTCCCACTAGTATGTGAATTTCCTGACTCTCTGTTCTGTCTTCTTCCCATTCCAACCACTCATTTTAATGTGTATCCTAGAAGGGACTAATTTGTTAACAATTTACTTCAGTCAAGCAGCTACTTTCTAAACTAAGCAGCTCCATTTTTAGCAGATAGGAATTTAGGAAGGGCTGGGAATGTAGAGCCACCCCCTACATCCACTACACAGTATCAGGCACAATGTGGAAACACAAAGCTATAAGACTTTATTTAGCATTTTTGATGGTGAGGGGATGGCAGAATGCCAGTGTAGACTGTGGGCAGGACTAGAGGGAACCAGTGGGGGCGGATTCCCATGATGCAAGATATGAGGTAGAGGAATATACTGCCCCCTGCCTACTTGACCCGGAGAAGTAGAGAGGATCCACAGACCCGGGCAGGTATAAGGCACCAAGCAGTAGCCAGCAAATGGTGAGCACACTGTGACACATGTTCAAGATTTGACTCTAAGCTGAAGAAAAGAAGAGGGATTCAGTGTGAATCTTTAAGGAAGCAGAGAGCATTCTAATTTTGAATTCTGTTGCATTTCTTTATTGAATAGATGTTACAGTTAAGTTTGACTTTTTATTATCATACACATATAGCATGATGGTGGCCAAACTTTCTATTATAGCCCATATCTAGCAAGGTGTGATGCAGGTCGCCAAAAATGTCTGTGGTGTGCTTTGTAAAATCAGCTAATACATCCTTGAGTGTCATATTATATAAGAAACATGCTACTGCCAAAGAAGTTTCAGTGAGAAGTCAACATGGTGTAGTGGGTAGTGGAAAAAACACTGGTCTTGGTGTCAAGAAAATTCACGTAAGAATTCTTTTTTTTTGAGACAGAGTCTCACTCTGTCCCTCTGGGTAGAGTGCCATGGCATCATAGCTCATAGCAACCTCAAAATCTTGGGCTCGAGCAATCCTCTTGCCTCAGCCTCCTGAGTAGCTGAGACTACAGGCGCCCACCACACCAGCTATGTTTTAAAGATGGGGTCTTGCTCTTTCTCAGGCTGGCCTTGAACTTGTGAGCTCAACCATTTCATCCACCTTAGCCTCCCAGCATGCTAGGATTACAGGGGTGAGCCACTGAGCTGGGCCCTACAGACTGGTGTCTTGGTCTTGCTCAGGCTGGTCTCAAACTCCTGAGCTCAAGTGATCCATCCTCAGCCTCCCAGAGTACTCCCATTACAAGCATGAGCCACCATACCTGACCCATATAAGGACTGTGATTCTGTTACTTCCTGTGAGTTTGCCAGCAACCAAATCCCTTAACCTCTCTCACCTTTGGTTTTTTCATCTGTAAGTAGAGGCTAATATCCATCCTCACGTGGTATTCTGGGGATGAAACTAGGTAATGCAGGTGAAAATGTTTACCCCATGGTATGTGCTTGGTAAAAAAAATAATTAACTTGTCCAAGCACCCTGTATGCTATATGAGAAAGGAAGAATGATCCCACTAAGCTTTATGCTTTTCATGAACAGAAATCCTAGTTAAACTAATGAAAGGGAGCACTCCTGCTAGTATAAAATTTGCTAAACTGGGAAATATATAAACAAGGAGGATAAAGAGCAGGATTATAGAATCTGCTCCCTTGTCAACATCCATTTCATTTAGTTCAATAAACTGATGAAGCTTTCATTATAAGATGCCAAGATCAACAAAGTGTAAAGTAGGGTTTTGTTTTGTTTTTTCTTTTTGTAAAAGCAGTTAGTTCTAAGAAAGAAAAGGCTTCTCTTTTTGCCAATAGTAAGAGACTTGTAGATTTTTCAAGAAATTTCTGTTTCCTACTCTGTAGAAATACTTTTTAAAAAAATTAAACATCAGGGTGGCACCTGTGGCTCAAGGAGTAGGGTGCCGGCTCCATATACTGGGGGTGGCAGGTTCAAGCCCAGCCCCAGCCAAAAACTGCAAAAAAAAAAAATTTAAACATCAAATGGGTAAGTAGTTGTCAGAGAGCTGTTTTAAGATTAATATACTGAGTAAACTACTTAGAAGATGGTCTAGAGGGATTAGATATAATAATTTTGATCACTGTAATTTAAGACCAATATCATTAAAATATTATATGGTTAATGTAATTCTCCTCCCTTTTTGTTCCAGAGTACCACTTCCACCCGTTGCACTCCTTAACCCAAATTGAGTTCTGTTTTATGTGTATTAGGAGGAGTAAGCTAAGCAAATATTCCTTAGGGAGATTGGCTGGATCATTGATGATGTCACAATCCCACCACCTAAATGCAGGCTTTTTATTGGCTATTCTAAGAGACAGGGAGGACCAGGAAGGGTTCACACACACACACACACACACACCCCGTTAGAAAAAGCTCTGAGCCCTGAGCTTAAACTGAATTTTATCCTGTTTTTTACTTTAAAATGTACTCAGAAGCATTTTCCATGTTATTACATTTCCCCATATTATTCCATGTCTCAGTAAATATTTTAAGTGACTGCTTAGCATTCTATCAAGTGAATATATCATGGGTTGTTTAATCACTAACCACTTTATTCTTAGACACTTAGTTATCTCAATTTTTTGCCTTTAGAAATAAAGCTGTGTATTATGCAGAAATTGTGTATATTGTTTCCTTCAAGCATAGAATCATTGGTACTACATTGGCAGTGCTTTAAAGGAGTAAGCAAACCCAGAATGTCAACCTTGTGATAATTTCTCCCACAGCACCCCTAAGACTTACACAGGAGATTCCAATGTCTGTCTTAGCCCTGGGATTAGTGAAGCATTTATCTATAATATGAAAAAACTAGAGGTTCCTGCTTCTCATTTCACATAGGATGCAGATTCTTTATTCTGGGTGCTTCTTGCTTCACCAGTAATGGCAGAAAAGTCACGATAAACATGGCCATGAACAGAGGAGGTCTGTGAAGCATAAACTTAAACCCTGATTGTACTGCTGTGTGTGAAAGCCCTGGACTGGTAAAATGGTTGCTTTGTCTCCTTTCCCATCTCTATAGGGAATCCATACAAACTTCTGCACAATCTGTTACTTAAAGCTGAAAATTCTAGACCTTAAAAAGAAAAAAAATCAGGTTTGCTTGAAGAGAATCAGTTGTTTATTATTTTACATCTGAAGACAAATGTCCATGGCACTTCTATCTAGTATTCCATGCAATACTTTTAGATATAATACTAAACACAAGCTTCTACCATTTACAGAGAACCACAGGTGTTAGACAATACTCTTACTTAATTCCCACAGCCAAAACCACCTCAGAGAGGTCACAGCACTTACATAGACCTGGAATCTGCACTCAACTCTAAATCTAAAGCCTAAATGTCTAATAGCTCACCCTTTCACAACTAATTTTGCATAACTCTAATGACAAATAATTTATCAATTAGTATTAGCTTACAGTTCTATATATACACATTCATTCAAATATAAAACACATATACAAGGTACAGAGGCTTTTAAGATGCTTGTAGAGGATATAGAGCAATAGAAGACATTGGTTCCCTCCTTAAAGTCAAATTGGGGAGATAAGACACAAATGAAATGTAAAATTTCAACACTACATTGAAATGGTAACATCAGCCAGGTCCAGTGGCTCACACCTATAATCCTAGCACCCTGGGAGGCCAAGCCTCATGGATCACCTGAGCTCAGAAGTTCAAGACCAGCCTGAGCAAGAGCAAGGCCCCCAACTCTCTACTTTAAAAATAGAAGAATTAGGTAGGCATCATGGTGCACGCCTGTAGGTCCAGCTACTCTGGAGGCTGAGGCAATAGGACCAAATTGCTTGAGCCCAGCAATTTGAAGTTGCTATGAGTTCTGACACCATAACACTCTACCCAGGTGACAGCTTGACTACACAATTCTTTTTTTTTTTTTTTTTTGAGACGGAGCCTCAAGCTATTCCCCTGGGTAGAGTGCCATGGCATCACAGCTCATAGCAACCTCCAACTCCTGGGCTCAAGCGAGTCTCCTGCCTCCGCCTCCCAAGTAGCTAGGACCACAGG
>CAUYQV010191619.1:0-13986 GCA_963574575.1 Galagoides demidoff | reverse complement strand
TGGGATAGAGTGGGAGGAAGTTTGAACTCTGCTCGCTTGTTTGCATGGAGTAAACTGCGAGCCCTTGTTGCGGGGGAGGGGACTCCCGTCCGCTTGGTGGTGGATTCTGTACCTTTTGGTTGTATTTTTGGGGTCGCAGCTGGCCTCAGGAAGGTTGAAGTGTGCTCCTCAATCTTCTCTCTTGGCTCTGCTCCAAACCCTCAGCTAATTAGCTAAACTTCTGTCCTTTCAGCCTCCTTCTGGACGGGAGCTTCTGTAAAAAGCTGGCTGCAGTCCGCCATCTTGGCTCCACCCCCGGAAGCCAACAACTTAATGGGACATCTCAAGCAACTGGAAAAGGAAGAATACTCCGTTCCCAAGTCCAGCAGAAGAAAGGAGATAACCCTAATTAGAGCAGAATTAAATGAAATACAAAACAAAAAGATTATACAATAGATCAATAAATCAAAAAGTTGTTTTTTTGAAAAGGTCAATAAGACAGATAAACCTTTGGCCAACCTAACCAAGAAAAAAAAGAGTAAAATTGCTAATCTCATCAATCAGAAATGGTAAAGATGAAATAACAACAGACCCCCTAGAAATCCAAAAAATCCTTAATGAATAGTACAAGAAACTTTATTCCCAGAAATATGACAACCTGAAGGAAATCGACCAATACTTGGAAGCACGCCACCTTCCAAGACTTAGTCACAATCAAGTGGAAATGTTGAATAGGCCTATATCAAGTTCTCAAATAGCATCAACTATACAAAATCTCCCTGAAAAGAAGAGCCCAGCACCAATTCACGTCAGAATTCTACCAAACCTTTAAAGAGGAACTAGTACCTATACTACTTAACCTTTTCCAAAAGGTAGAAATATATGTAATACTACCCAACAAATTCTATGAAGGAAACATCACTTTGATCCCCATACCAGGAAAAGACCGAACAAAAAAAGAATATTACAGACCTATATCACTAATGAATATTGATGCAAAAATATTCAACAAGATCCTAACAAACAGAATCCAGCAACATATCAAACAAATTATAAACCATGGCTAAGTGGGTTTTATCCCAGAGTCTCAAAGATGGTTTAATATACATAAATCTATAAACATGATTCATCACATAGATAAATTAAAAAACAAAGACCATATGATTCTCTCAATTGATGCAGAAAAACATTTTGATAACATCCGGCATCCTTTCATTATCAGAACACTTAAGAAAATTGGCAAAAAAGGGACATTTCTCAAATTGATAGAGGCCAACTACTACAAATCCACAGCCAATATTATACTGAAAATAGTTAAATTGAAAGCATTTCCACTTAGATCAGGAACCAGGCAAGTTTGTTCATTGTCTCCATTGCTCTTTAACATCATAATGAAAGTTTTAGCGACCACAATTAGGGAATAAAAGGCAATCAAGCGTATCCATATAAGATAAGAAGAGATTAAACTTTCACTCTGTGCAAATGACATAATTGCATACCTGGAAAATACCAGGGATTCTACTACAAAACTCTTAGAAGTGATCAAGGAAACAGCACTGTCTCAGGTGACAAAATCAACACTCATAAATCAGTAACCTTTATATATACCAACAACAGTCAAGCTGAAAAAATAGTCAAGAACTATATTTCATTTACAGTAGTGCCAAGATGCAATATCTGGGAATTCACCTAACAAAGGATGTGAAAGACCTTTATAAAGAGAACTATGAAATTCTAAGAAAAGAAATAGCTGAAAATGTTAACAAATGGAAAAACATACCATGCTCATGGCTGGGTAGAATTAACATTGTTAAAATGTCCATACTACTCAAAGCAATATATAATTTTAATGCAGTACCTATTAACGTTCCATTGTCATACTTTAAAGATCTTGAAAAAATAATACTTCATTTTATATGGAATAAGAAAAAACTTCAAATAGCCAAGACATTATTCAGAAATAAAAACAAAGCAGGAGGAATAATGCTATCAGACATCAGATTATACTATAAATCAATAGTGATTAAAACAGCATGGTACTGGCACAAAAACACATTGGTAGATGTATGGAACAGAATAGAGAACCAGGAGATGAACCCAGCTACTTACCACTATATGATCTTTGACAAGCCAATTAAAAACAATGAGTGGGGAAAAGATTCCCTATTTAACAAATGGTGCTGGGCAAATGGGTTCAGGACCTGCAGAAGACTGAAACGATCCACAGCTTTCACCACTAAGATTGACGCTCAGTGGATTAAAGATTTAAACTTAAGACATGAAACTATAAAAATACTAAAAGAATGTATAGGAAAAACACTTGAAGAAATCGGCCTGGGTGAAAATTTTATGAAGAGGACCCCCTGGGCAATTGAAGCAACATCACAATTACACTATTGGGACCTGATCAAATTAAAAAGCTTGTGCACAGCCAAAAGCACAGTAAGTAAAGCAAGTAGACAGCCCTCAGAACGGGAGAAAATATTTGCTGGTTATGTCTCCGACAAAGGTTTAATACCAGAATCCACAGAGAACTCAAACGTCTTATCAAGAAGAGAACAAGTCATTCCCTCTTCGGGTGGGCAAGGAACTTGAAGAGAAATTTCTCTGAAGAAGACAGGCGCATGGCCTACAAACATACGAAAAAAATGCTCACCATCCTTAATCATCAGAGAAATGCAAATCAAAACTACTTTGAGATATCATCTAACACCAGTGAGATTAGCCCATGTCACAAAATCACTGATGCTGGCGTGGGTGTAGAGAAAAGGGAACACTTCTACGCTGCTGGTGAGATTGCAATCTAATATGTTCCTTTTGGAAAAACATCTGGAGAACACTTAAAGAACTAAAAATAGACCTGCCATTTGATCCTATATTTCCTCTATTAGGGATATATCTAGAAGACCAAAAATCACACTACAATAAAAGATATTTGTATCAGAATGTTCATTGCAGCCCAATTCATAATTGCTAGGTCATGGATGAAGCCCAAGAGCCCATCGATCCACGAATGGATCAATAAATTGTGGTATATGTACACTATGGAATACTATGAAGCCCTAAAGAAGGATGGAGACTTTAACTCCATATTTACATGGTTGGAGCTAGAAAATATTCTTCTTAGCAAAGTATCCCAAGAATGGAAAAAAAGTATCTAATGTACTTAGCCCTACTATGAAACTAATTTATAGCTTTCATCCGAAAGCTATAACTCTATTTATCCCAGGAACATGGGGAGAAAGGAGAGGGAGAGAAGGGGAAGGGGGAGGGTGGGTAGAGGGAGGGTGATTGGCAGGATCACACCTATGGTTCATCTTGTAAGGGTACATGTGAATCTCTCTAAATGTAGATTATTAATATCTTAACACAATAACTAAGAAAAAGACATGAAGGCTATGTTAACCAGTTGGATGAAAATACTTCAAATTATATAGAGAAACAGTGCACTCTACTCCATGATAGTATTAATGTACACTGTTATGATTTAATAAAAAAAATAAAAAATCTATAATTTTATCCATTGGAAATGGTAAAGTTGAAATAACAGCAGACTCCTCAGAAATTCAAAAGATCCTTAATGAATATTATGCGAAAATTTATTCTCAGAAATATAAAAATGTGAAGGAAATCCACCAATACTTGGAAGCATGCCACCTTCCAAGACTTAGTCATAATCAAGTGGAAATGTTGAACAGGCCTATATCAAGTTCTGAAATAGCATCAGCTATACGAAATCTCCCTGAAAAGAAAAGCCCGGGATTAGATGGCTTCACATCAGAATTGTACCAAACCTTTAAAGAGGAACTAGTACCTATATTACTTAACCTCTTCCAAAATATAGAAAAAGATGGAATATTACCCAACACATTTTACAAAGAAAATTCCACCTTTATCCCCAAACCAGGAAAGGACCCAACAAGAAAAGCAAATTACAGACCAATATCACTAATGAATATTGATGCAAAAATATTCAACAAGATCCTAACAAACAGAATCCAGCAACACATCAAACAAATTATAAAACACAGTTAAATGGGTTTTATCCCAGGATCTCAAGGATGGTTCAACATATGTAAATCTATAAATGTAATTCATCACATAAACAAATTAAAAAACTAAGACCATATGATTCTTTCAATTGATGCAGAAAAGCCTTTTGATAATATCCAGCATCCCTTCATGATCAGAACACTTAAGAAAATTGGTATAGAAGGGACATTTCTTAAGCTGATAGAGGCCATCTACAGCAAACCCACAGCCAATATTGTAATCAATGGAGTTAAACTGAAATCATTTCCAGTTAGATCAGGAATGAGGCAAGGCTGCCCATTGTCCCCATTGCTATTTAACACTGTAATGGAAATTTTAGCTATCGCAATTAGGGAAGAAAAGGCAATTAAGGGTATCCATATAGTATCAGAGGAGATTAAACTTTCACTTTTCACAGATGATATGATTATATATCTGGAAAACACCAGGATTGAACTATAAAACCCTTAGAAGTGATCAAGGAATACAGTAGTGTATCAGGTTACAAAATCAACACTCATAAATCTGTAGCCTTTGTATACACCAACAGCAGCCAAGCCGAAAAAACGGTCAAGGACTCTATTCCATTCAAAGTAGTGCCAAAGAAGATGAAACATTTGGGAGTTTACCAAACAAAGGACGTGAAAGATCTCTATAAAGATAACTATGAAATCTAAGGAAAGAAACAGCTGAAAATGTTAACAAATAGAAAAATATATCATGCTCATAGCTGGGAAGATCAACATTGTTAAAATGTCCATATTACACAAAGTAATATATAATTTTAATGCAATTCCCATTAAAGCTCCACTGTCATACTTGAAAGAGCTTGAGAAAAATAATACTTCATTTTATATGGAATCAGAAAAAACCTCAAATAGCCAAGACATTACTCAGGAATAAAAACAAAGCAGAAGGAATCATGCTACCAGACCTCAGATTATACTATAAATTGATAGTGATTAAAACATCGTGGTACTAGCACAAAAACAGAGAGGTAGATGTATGGAACAGAATAGAGAGCCAACAGATGAATCCAGCTACCTATTGTTACCTGATCTTTGACAAGCCAATTAAAAACATTGAATGGGGAAAAGATTCCCTATTTAACAAATGGTGCTGGGCTAACTGGATGGCATCACCATTAACTAAGATAGATTCTCCCTGGATTAAAGATTTAAACTTAAGACATGAAACCATAAAAATACTAGAAGAAAGTTTAGGGAAAACACTTGAAGAAATCATCCTGGGTAAAAATTTTATGATGAGGACTCCCCAGGCAATTGAAGCAATGTCAAAAATACACTATTGGGACCTGATCAAACTAAAGAGCTTCTGCACAGCCAAGAACACAGTAAGTAAAGCAAGCAGACAGCCCTCAGAATGGGAGAAGTTATTTGCAGGTATGTCTCTGACAAAGGTTTAATAACCAGAATCCATAGATAACCCAAATGTATTAGCAAGTAAAAAGCATGTGATCCCATCTCAAGGTGGGCAAAGGACTTGAAGAGGAATTTCACCAAAGAAGATAGGTGTACGGCCTAGAGATACATGAAAAAATGCTCACCATCCTTAATCATTAGAGAAATGCAAATCAAAACCGAATTGCCTTTAAGTGGCCATGCTCAATTCCAATGGATTTGTATTACTCCTAAACCCTATAATGAATCTCAATGCAATTGGGACAACACTAAAAATCATTTACAAGGAATATGGTCCCATAATAATAGCAGCCTTGATATAGCAAAACTTCATCAAGAAATTGAAGCTATGCATAAAGCCCATCTGAATGTTTGTGGTCCTACTCTACTTGCTAAAGATGTTTTTGATAAATTAGTTTTTTAATCTTTTAGAAAAAATTGAACATCTTACAGTAACATTAGTTATATTAGGAATTCTAATAATAATTTAAATTCATATGTTCCCCGTCCTCTGCAGAGTTGGAGCCAAACAATTCATCCAGTTAAAAACCTCCGTTCATGAATTGAAGCTTATTAATAAGAAGGGAGGAGATGTGGAGAGTGGGCTGTGAGACGATAGAACCCCCACAGCCTGCAGAACATTCAAGGAATGAACCTCCAACTGCTTCTCCTCCATCCCCAAAACAGCCATATTCCTTTCTTCATGCTCCCTCTGCCAGAAGTTACATAGCTCTTTCTTTGTCTGGTTAACTATGAAGAGATCCCTGTAATCTTTCCCTTCCTTTTCCTTGTCATATGATAACAAAGTTGAGTAGTAACCACTAAGTCACATCTTCTTCCTTTGTTTTGTTACCTATGCAGAGATCCTTGTGATCTTTCTTTCTTACTTCTTATCCTATTTTAACAAAGTTGAGTAGAAACCATTAACAATATGATTTGTCTTTACTCAAGCCTTCTGCATCTTCCAGTCATACTGTAAGACCAAAATTATGTCTTCTGTTTATGCTACTTCCCCATACTGTCTATGCTACTTCCCACTGGACAACCTATACAGAGAGTATAAAATAAAGCTGATTTTGTACTTTAGTGCTGGCTGCAGGCATCAGCTCAGTCAGTCTTCCCTATCCCATTCTTTGTCTCTGTGTCTTTTCTTGTGCTGTATTTTCCTCATTCCTCACCCATTCCACTCTTTTTCACTCCCCTTTGCTGTGCTGGTTCATGACACCAGTTTTGTCAGAAGGATGTTAAAGTACCCAACTATTAAGGTGTTATGTTATGAGATATCATATTTCTCAGACCCGTCAAGGTTTGTTTCTTAAATCTGGGACTCTTTAAGTGAGGTGAATAAGTAAATGTTTAAAATTGGGATGTCTTCTCATTGTATTGTTCCTTTAACTAGTATGAAGTGTCCTTCTCGTCTTTCTTAACTAAAGTTGCTTTGAATCTGCATGTGTCTGAGAATAAGATTGTAATCCTTCCTTTTTTCTGATTACCATTTGCTTAAAACACTGTTTTTCATCCCGTAAGCTTGAGTCTTTATTTTTCCTTCAGGCCTAGGTGTGTTTCCTGGAGATAGCATATGGATGGCTTGTGTGTGTGTGTGTGTGTGTGTGTGTGTGTTTTATCCAATCAGCCAGCCTGTGCCTCTTCAGTGAGGAATTCAATACATTGACATTAATTGAGAGTATGAATAAGTGTGGTAGAATTCTATTCATCTTATTATGAGATCGTTTGTTGTGTAGTTTTATTCTTTGATCCATTATGGAAGCTAAGCTCTGGCCTTTCACTTCCAGGTGTTTACTTTGGTAGTGGTACATTGTGGTATTCAGTATTGAGGATAGGACTAGGTAGTTCCTGTAGAGCTGGTCTTGTTTTGGCAATTTACTCAGTGATTATATATCTGCAAAAGATTTGATTTTGCCATCAATTTTGAAGCTAGTTTAGCAGGATACAGGATTCTAGGCTGAAAATTATTTTGTTTAAGGATGTTGAAGGTATATGACCATGCCCTTCTGGCTTGGAAAGTTTTATTTGAAAAGTCTGCTGTCATCCTAATGGCTCTGCCTCTGTAGGTCAATTGGCACTTATTCCTAGCTGCTTTCAAAATTTTCTCCTTTATTTTGACTTTGGAGAGGTTCATTACAATGTGTCTTGGAGAAGCTGCATTGAAGTTGAGATGATCTAGGGTCTGATATCCATGTGAAAAGAGTGTGCCAGGATCTTTAGCAAAACTTGGGAAGTTTTCATTTATGATAGTCTCCAGTAGGGCTTCCATACCTTTGGAACCATCTTCTTCTCCTTCAATAATCTCTATTATTCATATGTTTGAATGCTTCATGGAGTCTTATAGTTCTCTAAGTGCCTGCTTTGCTTTCTCTCTTTTCTTTTCTGATTCTGTAACTACCTGTATTAACTCAAAGACTTTATTCTCTAACTGTGATGTTCTTTCTTCTCTGTAGTCTAATTTATTTTTGATACTTGTATTGCTTCTTTATATTCCGTAATTGTCTCTTTCATTTCCTTAAGCTCATCCATGTCTTCTTTATATTATACATATCTCTTGTCTGACTTTTGGTTCTGTCTTTCTATTTTCTCATCTATTCCCTTTATTGTTTTAATAATACACATTTTAAATTCCCTTTCTGTCACATCCGTTAATTCCTAATAGGGTGAGTCTTCTGTAAAAGCTGCCTTGTGGTCCCTTGGAAGAGGTGCTCTATTTTGGTTTTTCATGGTGCCTGAATTTTTTGGTTTTCATGTTTGCTTTCTTCTTGTCCACCTCTTTGTGCACCTTTTTCCTTCTCAGTTCCTCCTTTACTTTAAATTACCTTTTCTCAGTTTACCTGATGAGGAGACCTCTTGGTGGGAGGCCAAAATGAGGAGAAAGGTAAAGAACAGGTAGGGAGAAAGGGGGTAAAAGAAAAAAAAAATAAACATAGAAGGAAAGAAGAAAAGAAAAAGAAGAAAAGAAACACAGGGAAGAAGGAATAACAGAAGGAAAAAAAATTGGAAGCAAAAATTTGGCTAACAGGAGAGAAGGAGGTCAGGAAGAGAGGCTGAGAGTGACTTAAGAATGGCATTGATCAGAATAGTGTTAAGGCCACACTTGTAACTCAAGGGTTTTGAGTGGGCTGAAATAGGAGGGTTCTTTAAAATTGGGCAGTCCTTCCCACCCAAGCAGAGCCAGACTCATGCTCTACCAAAACTAGGAAGGGAAGGAAAAGAGCAAAAACAAAAAACACTAAGGAAAAATTAAGTAAGATTGAAAATGAAATGGAACATTTCTGCAGTGTGGTTTTGCAAATACTATCTTCCTAGGAGCAGAGGTAGAAAGGTCTCTTAACTCCATTGAGCCAGAAGTAGAAAGGTCTATTAGTGCCATGCTTGCAGTATTTTCATCCCATTTTTCTTGTCTTTCACCTTTCTTTCTTTACTCCACTTCCCTCTCTCCTCTGTTAGATATAATGATATTTTTAATTCCCTTTATCTATTCTTATCTTAATATTATTTCTATTATTTTTCTGAGAGCTGGGAGGACACAACTGTGGTCTGGCAGGTAGGCCACAGCAGTGATCTGGCTCTACTTAATTGCCCACAGCAATCTCCTGATTATTTCCTCAGCATTCAGCTTCCCCCAGATTGGGAGCTGACATCTTTCCTGAACCCTTCAGAGGCAGGTCACTCTTGACACTGTCCAAAATTCTTTCCCTCTTTAGATTCTCACAAAAGCTTGATTTATTTACTCTATAAATAGAAAAAGTAAGATATGCTCAGAGGATAGGCCTGAAATCCAGATAGACTGGAGTGAATTCCTCACTCTGCTATTTCTTAGTTGTGTTAGTTTTCTAGGGTTGCCATTAAAAAATATCACAGGCCCAGTGGCTTAAAATAGCAAAAATTTACTTTCTTACAGTCTGGAGACTAGAAGTCCAAGGTCAAAGTGTCAGCAGAGTTCATTTCTTCTGAGACCTGTTGCCTTGGCTTGCATATGGCTGCCTTCTCACTGTGTTCTCAAAATGGTCTTTTCTCTGTGAAAGTGTATCCCTGGTATATCTTTCTGTCTCTTTTCAAATCTTTTCTCTCTGTCCTGTGAGTAGTTGGATTGTCCAGTGTTCTGTGAAAGCCTTTTCTAGGAAGCAGAAAGAAATTTGAAATTATATGAGTCATCCTTCTCCATCATAAGGGACTCTTTCTTGACACTGGGATCTCTTTTATCCCTCTTTCATTTCTTTCCCAGAGGCCATAAATGAGCCATATTTGGGCATGAAATCCAGATCATGATGCCTCTTGTCACTTCACTGAGGGCCATAGCCCTATACCTCCTTATCTTCTGACTCCACCTCTGATTGAGCAGTATAGTGGAAGGGGTGGGGGTAGAGCCTTTCTTTGGGGTTTAGGGCTGGTTAATAGGAGCTCAAGCCAAGAGGGATAATGTGATAATTCAGAGGAGGCTGTTAACTCTAAGCCTCAGATAGTTTTAGCAGAACTTGGGTGAAAAATAAAGTCAGTTTCATTACATTAGCTTGCATGGGGCTGTCTAGCAGGGTTGTTCTGGAAAACTGAGGCCAAAATGACTGAGAGAAGAAAAAGCTTCATCAAAGTGGAAGCCCAGTCAGAGGTGACTTTGGAGGTGGGGCAGAATATCCTAGAACATTCTAGGAAGTTGTTTAGAAAAATATCCCGGATAGTGAAGGTGGTCATTATGAGCAATGCCTGTTGAGATGAGGGTTTAGGGAGGCTGAATGATTCAGTCTCATTTCTTCCCTTGAGTAGAATAGAATCTCAGCCAGACTCTGTAGCAAGCTAGTGGGACATTTTCTCTGCCCTGCCTTGAGTTGCTAAGGCAGTCTGATACTATGGAAAGAACACTGAACTTGGAGCCCTGATCTGAGCTCTAGCTCCAGCTCAGCTCTCTGATTTACTTGCTGTGTAACTTTGGCAAAGTTCTACTATTCTCATACTTCTGTAACATGAGAGGGGAGAATTATTCTCTGAGGGGCTCTTGCTGCTTTACCATCCTGAGTTTTTGAGTCATTGGAAATGAGGTAGGGTAGAGTAATAGACCAGCCTCTATGGAAGCCTTGCCTCTTAGGGTTGGGGCCAGTAAGCCTGAAAGAAATCATTCCTCCATTTACCTCTGCCTCCCAAGGGATGGATCACTGACCCTCATTCTTCCCAGTTCTCAGCTATTCTTGCTTCCTCACATACAACTAATGTCCCTATTTTGCTCAGGGTCTTGGGGAACAGTTCATTATACCCCAACTGAGGGGCTTCATGATGGCTTTGATAATCTGCTAGACAGTTTGATATTCTGCACTCACATGGCTGTCAAGATGCTAAGCACTATCTTCCAGGTGTTTGGAGGCCACCTGGATGAGGTGATATATCCCCTTGAGAGACTTTCTCACTTATAAAGTGGGAGTCGTGTAGGGAAAGGGTCCAGCAGCACCTCTGTGCATTTGTGCCACCCTGGATCAGACTCTGGAGAAACAAAACATCCTTGTCCTTGAGAGTTTATCCATAAAGGATACTTGTACAGCACTCTTCCCTTTAAATCAAACTGGTTGTCACTTTTTGTGAACCACCAGGAACAGTAAACAAACCAGAGGGAGAATGTTGAGGAACTGAGAAAGTAGATCACACAACAGACACAGATTGCATAAAAGACAAATAGATGGGATCAGGATGTCTGATAACTGCAGCCAGGACCTAACTGTGTAAATAGCTTTATTGATTTTTTTATTAAATCATAGCGCTGTACATTAATGCAATCATGGGGTACAATGTGCTGGTTTTATATATTATTTGAAATATTTTCATCAAACTGGTTAACATAGCCTTCACCACATTTTCTTAGTTATTATGTAAAGACATTTATACTCTACATTTAGTAAATTTAACATGTACCTTTGTAAAATGCACTGCACCTAAACAAGGTTACTTATATTAACAATGTTGCTAATCAGCAAGGAAACTGAGTGGGAATGTTTTCATCTTGCAAACCTGAGGAGAAGTAACTGGATAAATAAAAGGATTTTTTTTCAGGCAGAATGGAGACAAAAGATACCATTCTTGGCAAGGGAAAACATTCCCCCCAAAAGGGGAAAATAAAAAAGTAAGCTAAGTGAGGCGGAACAAAGGAAAATCAGTTAGTTTACCTTTAAACTAGCTGCTGCTAAATTTCTTATCTGAGCAAGTTTCCTGCTTTTCCTAGAAGCCTGGCCTGTTGGGGGATACAGGTTACTAATACCCCTGCTGGGTCTGTAAACACTCTGAAAGAATATTGGCCACAGAGGAAGATATGTTCAAGGCATAGCAAGAAAAATTAATTAGGCTGACTCCTGCCGCATTAACTGCCAAAGCATATACTCATTGTGGAGATTTTCATTTGGCTGGGGAAGAGATCAAGGGAACAACTTGAGCCCTGAAATATGGGTAGGTGGGCTTATATCCCTTATCACAGAGGAAGACCTTTTGTGGTGGTGATGAGAGGAAAATTACTCTTTCTCACCAATTCTTCAGAGGAGATTGATGCCAGGGCCATTTTACTCCATAGTGAACTAGCAGATTTTAACACCCCCCCAGGAATCTGTGTGCGTGACCACAGACAGAAGGCTGTTCTCAAACAAGGCTCAGTTTCTGGATTTTTCAAAACTGCTCAAACCCTTAAAGTTAATGATTATAGAAACACTAGAGGCTTGGTGCCTGTGGCTCAATCGGCTAGGGCGCCAGCCACGTACACCTAAGGTGGAGGGGTTCGAATCCCCAGCTGGGGCCGCCAAACAACAATGATGGCTGCAACCAAAAAAAAAAAAAAAAACAGCCAGGCATTGTGGCGGGCGCCTTCTTCTTCTGACTCCGAATCTTCTTCCACAGCTACTAAGTATTGCCCATGAATATGCACAGGCCCTGAACCACACTTCAACCATAACACCACAGCTGGTGTTATTTCAAAGACCCCAAGAGAAACCATTGGCTGTACAGACACGCCACCCTGTACAGACATTTTCAAAGTTGCCAGTGTTACTTTAATTAGACTACCTTCATAATTCATTGCCTCTGCTTCAGCAAAGTGCAATTTATTTTTTTTACACCAGCCCCTAAACTTACTGTTCTTAAAGATAAATTTTCATCATTATCCACCTTAAAGTTATATTCTTTTTCAGCCTTTAGTTCCCAACTGAAAAGATAGTTCTGAGGCCTCAAGGAGGTTATGTCCATGTGCACTGAATCTTCCATGAGGAGGCAGTACACACTTAGAAAGGAGATAAGGTGAACACAGATAAATGGCTACTGCTCCCTGAGAAAGATTGCTTAACTCTGACCCATCCTAAAAGCTCCAGATCCTTACTCTATTTTTGCACATGTGTGATTTCCAGAGCCAAGACACAACAGGTGCAAGTGGTTAAAAATAATTCTTTGGGAGGTGGAGCAAGATGGCAGAGAGGATGCATCCCTGGGTCAACTCTCTTGGCAGTTTAAGGTGAGAGTGGGGGGGCTGGATCTTTTCCTGCGTGAAGTGCTGGCATGGACAAGCAGTGCAGGGCATGCAGCAAGGAGATGAATTGCTGGATTGAAAGTGTAGCCCAGAACTACAGTGTCTGCCAGAAAAAAACTCAGGGCAGCAGCTGAAACGCCACGAGGTCTGTGGCTGGTGCCTTGTGAGGAAGAAACAAATCCCTCCCGCATGAAGGACTTCTGTGCCCCATTTTTGGGGAGTTTGGGTGTTTCGCAAAGAGTGTGGTGAGGCGTGGATTTCTGAGCAGAATTTGGCAGCCAGAAAGGGGAGCCATTTGGACCCAGTTTGGGGTGTCAGGGATCCAGGCAATTGGACAGAAACTTGAGGGGAAGGGACTCTGCTTAGGAACTGATCCATCCTGTAATTTTGGAAGTCTGTGTGGAGCTGCACTGATGCAGCGACCCACAGGGAGAATCGGTTCCCTTCCTACAAACACTGAAAAGTCTTTTGTGTGCACTGCGGTGGCAGGAACCAGAGGTAATAAGCCCCTCTCTTCCACAGAAACAGACTGAATGCGGAGGGTGCAAAAAGCACCCAGCTATTTTCCCACAGACCATAACAATTTCCTGTTCGTGAGGAAACTAGGAATTGAGTGGAAAATCTGGCGAAGTGTAGATTCGTGTGCTGAGTTTGGAAGACAGATAAAAGTGGGCAGCCAGCCAGGAACCAGATATAATGTAAAACTCCAAAAATGACGTCTCCATAACACCTCTCCCACAAGCACAGAGAGCTCAATCTGACCTGCAGCCAGCCATCTGGCATCTGAATCTAGGCCAAGATGCCCTATACTTTGTGGGAACTGTTGTAGGGAGAATCTGTGCAACCTGCCAGCAAAGACCCCCTTTCTTTTTTCTTTTTTTGGATTTAGCCTGGGAACCGCTCACAGAGCCACCTGCTGTCTAGAAAGTATATTGCATCATAATTATATTTCCATTAAACTGGAACCCCACCGCATTTATAAAGGGGTTTGTTTGTGTATAACCAGAAGAACAGTATTTTTCTTAGTGATGCCCTCCTTTTCCTTTTTTTAATTTT